>CM060709.1:220786852-221094352 GCA_030686995.1 Artemisia argyi | reverse complement strand
TGGTTTACTACCATCTGGTTCTTGTACTGAACACGATTATACGTAGTAAATATTAAACTCAACAAAATCCTTTGTTTGCCTAACTGATTAGCATATCAAGGTTTCTACCAATTCATATCATCATATAGCCAATCAAACATAGGATCTTCTTATCAAAAAAGGGATACACATTTAACATTATGAGCTGCTATTTTTCAAACCGAATAAGCACCTCATAAACACAAACGTACTAATGCTTATATTCTCTTATAAAGTGAAATAAATTCACTAACTAATATCATGTTGTCTCATAAGGATCTTAGATGTTCTAAAAAAGATTAAGACATGCGATCCTATTTGTCTTATGTAACATAATATAGTACAAATGGGACCTATGCATTAGAAACAGTATCAGCCTTTGTATTCATTGTAGTAATCTTAATGCATATAAAAAACCAAGCTAACCTTACTTTATGCTACGTGGCTGAATTATATATTAACATAATGATTTATAAGCTAGTTCTTTTATGTTGTTGTCCCGTCTCTAACTGTATTATTTTTAGGGGTAGCCACATTAATCCCTCTAATAGCAACAACTACATCAATATGAGCATGACCAAAATACAATGAATACATATTAAAGCATACATGGTACATTATCTTGAATTTCAACATCTCAACTTCAAAGAACAGTCCTTGTATATTTTGGAATTAGGACGATATCATGTTTGTTATGCATTCAATCAATTTAGCAAACATGCAACTCTTTAACTTCTTTTGACTTACAAACAACGTATTTGAATCTGGGAAATCATGTTTCCAAAGTTCCAATGGACCATTAATTGAATAAAAAACATAGGTATCTCTGCATGAAAATTGATAGTGTGGGCCAAAAGCCACTGCACAAAGTGCATCATATCTAAACTAACAGCAACTCTTAGTGCAAAATTAAATAATGACCTCATGAAATTATATCAAGCAAAGCTGAAGAGGATTGTGAATCCATAAGCCTCTTCAACCATTCCTACTATTTGAGATAACTTATCATAGTGATGGAAGTTGAAATGGTACATCGCTTGGTATCGCTTCAAATTTTGCCGCCCTCCTAACTCTAATGTCGTTAGCATGTCAGACACTTTTCGTCGCTGCATTAGCCTCCTCGTATGTTTTTCTTAGTCATATTCACATGTAGTTGCTTAATCTGTAGCAAGAACCAACAAAGTAGCTCTTATCACATAAGTTTTCCGTGGCTTGAATTGAATATCTCTGTTCTACCCAAACTGAAAAAGAAAATAATAATAATAATAATAATAATAATAATAATAATAATAATAATAATAATAATAATAATAATAATAATAATAATAATAATAATAATAATAATAATAAACACATAGGGTTAATAGAGCAATTGTATATTGTTTGGGAAGCCCGGCCGATGGGTGGGAATTAGTTATAAATATTGCTTTAAGGTATTAGTTAATGGAAATTCATTTTTAAGGACGGGGAGCTTAATTATTATTTTGATGAGCTTAATTATTATTTTGATTGTATTAGTTAACGGGAAATATTTTTTAAGGAAGGCGAGCTTGACGTACATTTTAATTGTTAATTGGGTTAATATTTTTATTTAGAAGACATAATTTTTTTGACTTTTAAATATGAATTAAAAATATATATAATTATTCTTTTTATGGTTTTAGTTAACGGACATTCATTTTTAAGGTTAATGGGGTTAATACTTTTATTTAGAAGACATTTTTTACTTTTATATAAGGATTAAAAAAAATGTTTTTTTTTTAATTGTTGGAAGGTATTAGTTAAAGGATAAGAACATAAAAATGTTGTAGTTTATCTTTATATTTCTTAAAGATCGAACGGAATATAGTATTAAACATAGAATGTTATTTATTGACTATATTAACAATGGAAAAAAATAAATGTTTATCTTATATGAGAAACAAAATTACGAAATAGTACGTAAGAAAAAAGTATACAACCAAATAAACTGCAAATGCGAAACAAAGCTTCTTGTATTCATAACAAACTATCAGAATATAGTATTAAACATTAAGAAGTTTTTCAAATAGAACCATATACGAAGTTGTAAACATTAAGAAAGAAAAAAAAGGTTTCGACGCGTATAACCCATGTGATCAATTCCGGTTTAGCTAAAAATATTATTTGGCCCAACTCCATGAACTTACTATTTGTGTGATATATAGGTACGGCTCAACTGTATGAGATTAGAACTTGGTTATTCTAAGAAAACAGGAAAGTTGAAAGTCTACACCATATTCTATGTTTAAAATTGATATATAAGTTATTTATCTACCGAATAATATTGAAAATTTGGAGACAATTTTTTACAATTTTATATTATCAATTTTAAATTATCAATAAGTTGAAAGATATGTCACCAATGTTAAGTTAGGGGGAAAAATGAAACAATATTATCTTATAATAAATTTTAGCCAACTTATATGAGAATATATAAGAAGCCATAAGTAACAACCACTGGTGTATGTAATAATTAGCAGACAAAATGGTCACCAAGCATGTAGATACAGATGGGCTTCAACAGAAATGCAAAAAAGATCTTGATTGATAAGAGGGTTGATTTTGCATGTTCAATATCCCAAACAAATTCGACCACTTAACATGTTCAAACTGAATTCAATATCAAAGTTGTAGAACATCAAGATTTACAAAGACATACAATTGCCATTATGATAAGGAACTATAAGTATATACTGTATATATTTCTTATCAATACCAGTTCTGAATTGACGTGACGTGACGTGGAAACTTCGGTAGTGGTGGGAGAGGCTTCAATCGGGGCGGTGATTTTGGTGATAGGAGGAATGATTTTGGAGGCAGTAGGAATGAATATGGTAA
This sequence comes from Artemisia argyi, assembly GCA_030686995.1. NCBI lineage: Eukaryota > Viridiplantae > Streptophyta > Magnoliopsida > Asterales > Asteraceae > Artemisia > Artemisia argyi. Next base: position 221,091,475 of record CM060709.1, on the reverse strand, counting down.
CAGAGGTGGTGGCCGTGGAGGAGCTCCTTCAAACCGTGGTGGTGCTGGTGAGGGATATCAGAGGGAGCGTGTCAACAGGGGCATGGCTGTTAATGGAACAGCCAAGAATATGGCGTGAGTGATCAGTTTTATTAAAATTTGAAAAGGGGCTTCAAAGGGCGAGAGTCTATTGGTTTAGTTGGGAAATTTTTGTCTAACTTGGAGGATAGAATGAGTTGTGTTTTTTCTTTTCTTGGTTATTTGTGTTGTGTAGTTTATAGTTGTCCCAGCTATTTGTATTTTTCTTTTAAATTTTTGTTTGAAGTAGAGTAGAGATGAATATTTATTGTTGGGTGTACAACTGCGTATTATTGCCTTGTCATGAGGAAATTATGATTATTGCTTTGATTCCATATATGACATTTGTAAGCTACAGTAAAACTTGGACAGAGTGAGATAAGGGTATAAGATTTTACTGTCTTAATAGTATTTGAAAGACGGGTCAAGGGCATATAGGAGGCAGGGGCATATAGTAAGGAAAAATAGATAAGGGAAGTTTGGTAGTCGCTCCAACTTTACAGAGACATGGATTCTGCTTGAAATATGTAGCAACAGAATATCGTTCAATGTTTAATTAGGCCTTTATTGCCACACGATTCTTTCGCGAAGCGCTAATTCAGTGCCAGCTGTTGGTGAAAGCCCTGCATGGAGCCGAGCCCTTCTCACCTACTGCTTTGGGGCGGATTCCTACCTGTATTTTGTTTGTCTCGATTCGTCCACTGCTGCTACTGTTTGATCTTCTGTTTTTAATTTTTTATCTTTGAGAGGTCCGTTTTAAAATGTCAAATAACTTTTCGACGTAGAAGAAAACCTCAGTTCCACTGACTTAGTCCAACGCTGGAGGAGGTACGGTAAATTCGGTAATGATATCCAGAGAAAAATTACATGAGCTACTTCCATCTCACCATGTCACGTCAATTCAAAGTACACTAATGTCTTCATCATCTGCCCTTCCTGATTAATCAAAGTAAAAAAGTGGTCCAAATTGGTTTCTAAGACTACAAAAAATAATTGAAAATCTTGATGCATTTTGGAACATAGGCAAATTAAGTTGTCTAATTGAGGTTCATGAAGTTAAGATTGAGTTAATGTTGGGACATACCTTTAGAGGGTGCTTGGAGCCAGAATAGAATGAGCATCAACACCATTGAGATAAGCTTTAAGATTGGGTATACCAGAACCAGCTGTTGCAGGTGCAATATAAGCACAAAGAATTGTAGCACATGTTGCAAGAATCACATTACAACCAGCTAGGCGTATGCAGTTTATATCAACATGTGCGTTATGTTCATCGAGTCCTCAATGAAAGATCTAATGGACTAAGCATGAAAATGCTCATAAACTTCAGAACTGGTATTGATTGTTTACATGGAAACTGGTCAATTGGGTGAGCATGTGAAACTGGTCAAAAGTCTTGCAAATATTTCTCATATTCTTAGACCTCCGTTGATCTTATCAAAGAAAAAGACCAACTCACCCAATTAGACATGCATTAAACGTTACTATCTCACCGATTACCCGACCCGTGCAACCCATCAATGATGCCATCTAAGACATAACCCAATTTCTATTGTAGTATATAATAAATGATGGACTGGTTATTACTTTCAAGATCCTCTAGGCTACATTACTGGACAACCTTTTTTTGCAGGTTCTACAATAAATATAATACCAAATATGTTCTTCTTGGAATCCTTTTATTTTTACTAAACAACAATAATGCAGTACCAGAATATCCTAATCATAGTTGTACCATGCTTCAATCCTCGGATACACTAAGGAGAAGGGGAAAAAACTCGTCAAAATTTTGTCCAAATAATTAGAGCCAGTCTGAAACTCATGAAGAATAAGATATTCTTTACCTTCTTGGAGACGTTTTCATAGTTGGGTTTGCTGATCAGGGAGAATGCCAAAATGAAAACACCAGCCCCACGATAACTCAACGGTCTAACTCTGTTATTATCCTCCTGTCCATTTCATAAAACACACGATCAATATATGTATTTAAATAATAAATTATTAAGTTTCTGGATTCTTTGAAAGGTAACCAACAGTATCTCAGAGGCATAGACTAACCCTGCTTTCATTCATAACCACATTGGCATTAATATTAATAATCACTGTCGGGAGATAGTCATGTTTACAGATCAAGCCTCTTCAAGAGGTAACCTGATAAAAGACAAACAAACCTTGACTCTTGAATGCCTTTTCAGTTCTTCAACATGCTCGATAAGTTGAACATCTGCACCATCCTTAACAATCAAAATAGGAAGAGAATTGCACAAGAACCTGCATCAAATAATGGCTCTATCTCTCGCATTTGATACGATCCTATCCGAATTAACATCAAAGAATACTAATCAGATAGTCTTATTGTGCTTATACTCTATCCTATTGCCAGTGAAATATGTACCACGCATCTGAGTCTGAAAACGAAGCTACAATGACGTCGTACCACGTGATTCAAGCGCATCAGGACACCTAGAAAGAAGAAATGCAAAACTGTTACATACACCAGATAAACAGATGAGTCACATTCCAAACACTCAAGACACATATTCTATAGTCAAGCATTTTTGTTGAACGGCATGCTATGCTCAAGCATGCCGTGAAGATCGTATGAAATGAAAATAATATGTGCGGATGACAAGTATGAAACTGAGATGGAGATACAACCTTGCTAAATTTCAAAGACCTCTCTCATACACACTGCGCCTCATCTCGTACCTAATAAGAAACACATAAGCATTTACTGAAAATTGCTCTTAACAAAGTAATCAAATGTTATACAAAATTTGAATAACTAACTTTGAATATCCATTTTCCTCTCGTTCTTGATTAGAGGTCCCGATCCATCCCATTCCTTCTCTTCGTCGTTGTCACTATAACTTTTCAGTCCCATCAAACACTATAAAAAATAAATGATTTAAGAAAGGAATAGATGTAACTGTGAACCGCCTTATGACTAATCTTATATACTGCATATATCTTTTCTCCGTGGTAATATAGTTGGACTTGCAGGGGCAAGGTTCCTTGTGTGCTTAGAAAAGTCGATATTCTTTAAATAAACAAAGGCAGCACTTGTGAGTAAGATCCTTGTCTGCTCACTGTTACAACGATAAGCATAAATTCAGAAAAAGAATCTCAAATCCGGAAATCTGATGATATCATTAACAAATAAAAACAATCGGCACAATGTATAAAAAATATCGAGCTTAAATGCTAGAGACTATGCACATAACATACAAGTACATCTAGCATTCGATGCACGAAAGGTCCTTTAAATTTACCTTATCAAGTGCTAAGATCTTTGTCCAGATGAACACAAGAATTTGTCGAAGCTCAAGGGTAGTTATCTGCAATAACCTCAGAACATATGGAAAAATTCCTACTGACAAGGCCTATCAGAAAATAAAAGGTTATAAGATTAGGGGTGTGTCACAACTCACAAGCTAAAGTTGACCTACCAAAATCAACAGCCCATGGATCCATATCAAGGAATCTTCCCTGAAGCACAAGGGTGCGAAACCTATGGCATTGACTAAGAAAAACCTAAAAAAGGTTTAGAATAGCCAGGACTTGCTATAGACAAATCCAAGAAACATGTGAAACTAAAATAGAAACTTTAAAAGGGATATATGGTAATTCAAAAATAAAACAGAAGCTACATAACACGTACCTGAAAAACAATAGGTATAGTAACTGCTCAGGCGGTTTATTAAATTCAGACCCATGATCCAGCCACAACTCAAATGCTGTCAATTGTTCTAAGCTCATAAGACCTGGAGTTGAAGTGAAGTAGCAGCATAACCTGAAGATTTAAAGCAAATGCTACAAACTTAGGAAGTGCCGACAACCCAACCACAGATCAATACAATATATGAACAGAACCATGCCGACCTATGCACAATAAAATTAAGGACGGATTGACAAACCTGCAGGTGATGATTCACAACATACCCAATTCATGATTTGAATATCTTTTGATGATATTAGGGTTTTTGCAAAAAAAAAAAAAAAAAAAAAAAAAAAAAAAAAAAAAAAAAAAAAAAAAAAAGCATTCAATGATAAATAAAACCAAGAAAAGTTTCCTAGCGAGCTGCAAGAGAAAAATATAGTCAGATGGTGATTTGAGTTTTGAGACCTTCAGTTAGATAAAAAATATAGTCGCATGGTGATCATATTCAAGGAAAACATGACCCAAATGGACTCACTCCTAAGTGGGCTACAATGGCTACCTCTAGGTAAGACTAAAGAGGCGACGGAAATTTACCTAATCTTTGTTCAGACCCGTAAAAGAAAACATGCGCCGATCTGCTTCCGCAAACCTGAACGCTTTTTTATTGGAGATCCTGATGAAACCATTAAAACACAATGCATATTTAATAAACGCAAAAGTAGATTACTCAAATAAAAAACAAAACAAAAAATAATATAAAAACAAACCATATGTGTCGTTCTCCATCATCTAAAGAAGGAAAAATCTTCTCAAAGTTGTAGTTGCACTGCTCGACACCATAAAAATACAATGAGAACCTGCACCTGCAGCTGCTCTTTTCAGCTTTCGCACTTGGTTTATATTAAATCAAAAGTGTGTTGTTACAAGGTGATATAGTCACCTTATATCAAGCAATGGTTGATTTCAAAACTAAAATCAATAATTAAAATTCATAATTGCAACAAAATTAATCCTTATATCATCATACATCACAATTGACCAACTAACCTAATTTGATTTCAGTTCGAACAAATTAAATAGAAGATTGCCTCTTAAGATGATTCTGAACCATGTGAGAATTTTTCAATGATGATAAAGTCGGATCTTTGTGTGGTGTGAATGGTGAAAATCAGTGGTTTATTGTTTGATGAAGAAACTGTGACCTAGTAACCTGTTGATACTGTATATTGAATTTCGTATTTTTGTGTGAGATCGTATAATGTGTGTTAGGGTTTTACAACTTGTATTCCGCATTTGTAGAGATAATATTGTGTTTTAAAAATCGAATATATAATTTTTAATGCAGTCAATAACTTTCCTAGTTATCAATTTTAGTTTGTATGTGTATCACAACTGATGACTTGGATCATTGGTTTAGGTGCTTGCTTTTGGAGTAACAGACCCAAGTTCCAATCCCTCCAACTGCATTTTTTACAAAACACACGAAACTTATTAAAACAAATCGCCTACGTGGACAGAAATTATATAAAAATTGCCAAAACACACCAAATTTACGCCTCCTGTAATTGAATTTTAAATAATGAAATTAGAAATTAATTAATGAAATTAGAAATTAATTATTGCTGACATGGATGCTTAGGTGGACAAAATGTGATGATATGGCTGATAATGAATTACTGGGCAATGACATGACGTTTACGTGGCATTATCTACGTGTAACGCCTCCTGTTATATATATATATATATATATATATATATATATATATATATATATATATATATATATATATATATATATATACCTTAACTATCTATAATAGAGAAATGGTCAATCTTGAAAGTGGAATCTTGAAAGTTGGTCAAACATTGAAACTTGAAAAATCTTATTAAAGGAAATTATGAAATGTAATTAATACTCTTATTAAAACACCTCATTACTTAAAAGTACAATGATTTATTCACATTCTACAACCAATAATATATCTACTAAATTAAATACAACCAATTAAAACAATTAATACAAATGACAAACCGGGTTGACCCGGGACGCTTCAAACCCGACGGGTTGAACCGGTTTAATTTGACCCGTTTTCGACCCAAACTAGCAAGTTGACCCGGTTTAAATCGACAAAATTTTCGACCGGAACGGTTCACGCTTCAAACCTGACGGGTTGAACCGGTTTAATTTGACCCTTTTTCGACCCAACCTAGCAAGTTGACCCGGTTTAAATCGACAAAATTTTCGACCGGAATGGTTCAACCAGTTGAACCACCCGGGTCGAACCGGGTTTCAAAACATTATGTTTAATTCTCAAATCTTCAAACTTTATATCTACCAAATTAAATACAACCAATTAAAACAATTAATATAAATGACAAACCGGGTTGACCCGGGACGCTTCAAACCCGACGGATTCAACCGGTTTAATTTGACCCGTTTTCGACCCAACCTAGCAAGTTGACCCGGTTTAAATCGACAAATTTTTCGACCGGAACGGTGCACGCTTCAAACCCGAGAACCGATTTAATTTGACCCGCTTTTGACCTAACCTAGCAAGTTGACCCGGTTTAAATCGACAAATTTTTTGACCAGAACGGTTCAACCGGTTGAACCACCCGGGTCGAACCGGGTTTCAAAACATTATGTTAAACCAAATCTTCAAACTTTTATTATTTTTCATTTATAACCTATAAACTTTTGTTTTATCAATAAACTATTTGTCGCTATAAAATCCTGTTGCTATGCACGGGTACTCGTCTAGTATATATATATATATATATATATATATATATATATATATATATATATATATATATATATATATATATATATATATATATCGTACTTAAATTACAACGATCAAATATTCTTTATTTTCTGAATAGAATATATATGATTCTGTTACAGATAAAACAGAATCTATTAATAAGCTTAAAAAGTAAAAAAAAAAAAAAATAAATAAGCTGATTTACATTTCATATCTGATTCTACTATAAAAATAAAAAAACAGAAACACAGAAGCCACCATATATTATTCTACTATAAAAAAAAATAAGCTGATTTACATTTCATACCTTCTTCCACATCAGCATCCACCATACCTTCTTCCACATCGGCATCCATCATATCTGATTCAACGGTTGGGGATGACGACGGTTAGGGATGACGACGTTTGGGGATGACGACAGTTGGGGATGACGATTGGGGAGGTTGTGGACTGTTGGGGATGATGATTGGGGAGGTGGTCGATGGTTTGGATGACGGTTGGAGGTGGACGGTGAAGGTGGTGGACGGTTGGAGGTGGACGGTGGAGGTGGTGGACGGTTGGAGAAGAGGGTGGAGGTGTGTGTGTGTGTGTGTGTTTTGCCCTAAATTTTTTGAGGAAAGAATGAGGTTATTGATTTTTATTTTTTTTTTTTTTTTTTGTGATTATGTAATTGCCTTTTTTGCCCCTCAAGTGTAAATATTAGATTTAATCTAAGCCATTGGATCAAATTAGATTGTATGGTTAGGATTTGTTGATTGGATCTATGGCATGGAGGGGTTCTTCATGGATCTCAACTCGGTGGATAAAAGCCCTTTGAGAAGATTGGCGTAGTCACAACTCACAATAATTTTGCCACTAGACTAACACTAAGAAATTCCACCAACCAATTCAAAGAAAGAGAATACATGAAAAGGATATTTTGGTTTTAAGATTTGAGTTTCAAAATTAAATTAGTTAATGTTTAGTTTTGATAATGAAAAAGGTCAATGTCCGTTTGTAACATTAAAAATCAACGGTAATATTAATATTTTCCAGAACCGAAACCCATGGAGATGGGTGAGTTTTCAACTCATACATTTGGTGTTTTTCTTCTTTTTCGTTTCTATTTGTATCTCACAAAATTTTTCACGCTCTTTCTTGTTAATTTTTAACTTCAAAATTTACCAGAAGAAAAATTCGATATTCTTTTCTTTCTTTTTATGTTCTACTTTAAATCCATACACATTAATATAGAGAGAATATGTTTTTAATTAGCCTATATCCGGCTATGTGAATGGTTCATCAATTAAAAGGTGGTGGGTTCTAGTTTCGATTAAAACATGTATAACGTATCAAGTGGTTATTTAGGTGTTGATACGATTTGTGTTTCTAGAAACATAAAAAAATTAACATTTGGAGGGATATATATATATATATATATATATATATATATATATATATATATATATATATATATATATATATATATATATATATACACTAGTTTCAAGACCCGGCCGATGGCCGGGCTAGCTCTATACATCTATTTTTTTATTTAACGTTATATTAACTTCATAAAACAATTACAATCTAGAAAAATAAACACATAAAAATATGTAATTACTTAAAAAAAATTAATATGACAAAAAATGTTTAGTACAATACGACAAAATTCGTGTAAAAAATGTGAATAATATTAATGAAAAACTGATATGCTTAAAGTCGATGTCAGACTTCCTTGTAGACAACATTAGTTGTTTCATCCGCGTAGTTTCCATCTCTATCACAACAAATCACTTTAAGACCTCGCTTGCTTTTAACTCTCGAAACAGTGACATACAATTGACCATGTGAAAAGACGGGGCGTTGTAGCAACAAGCCAACCTGAGACAAAGTCTGACTTTGGCTTTTGTTTATGGTTATAGCAAAACAAACAGAAATAGGCTATTGTCTCCTATTTAACTTGATAGAAATTTTTGTGTCGGAAGGGCTTATGAGCATCCGCGTTATAGCACAAATTGTTCCAACCCTACCACCTGAAATAATTCGTCCATCCATATTAATAGTTCCCATCCTTAAAACCTGCAGCCTTGTGCCGTTGCAAAGACCAGCCCTTTTGTCAATGTTTCGCAAACACATGACAGAGGCACCCACCTTCAATACCAACTTATGATGTGGTATTCTTGACATACGAATACTATTCAGAAATTCGGTAGTGTACAAAGACTCGTCGTAATTAAAATCCACATCGGTATCGCTCACCGTTTCAGAACTATAGTAAACGCGTTCCTCTCCATGAAGCATAGACAACATATGCTCGTTAACTTTATCTACTTCATCATGCGTAGGCGCAAGTATAGCTCTTTCTGGAAAATACTTTGGGTTCCATAAATTAGGCAATATGTTAGGATAAATATGTTGTGTAATAGCATGCACATGGTAATCGGAATCCGGAATCAACATTTCTTTAAGAAATTTGACAACAGATTCACCATCGTTTTGCCCACCCACTTTTCCATCGCCTATGTCAAGGCTCCAATCAGCAAACTCTTTGGTTTCTTGAGTGTGTGCAGGGTCACTGTCTACACGTAACCTCATATTAACAGTTAGCTTCAACACCTTACAATGTCACCAAAGATATGAGGCATTAATTGACGCGTGTACGACAGCATGTCTGCTGCCATTAGGGACTACAAGAAGTATTTTTCGAAAATCACCACCTAAGACTACAACCTTTCCACCAAAAACCTTATCTGCATCATAAGGTGTTTCCGATGATACTATATCGCGCATTGTCCAATCAAAAGCTTCAAAACAATGTATATTCATCACAGGAGCTTCGTCCCGAATTATAAGCTTAGCCATTTGTAGTAGTTCTGCAAGATCACTGTCGACACTAATGGAACACATCGAGTCTTCAACCACATTAGAAGGAATTCTCTTTGTTTTACGGCTAACACGGAATGGGAAATCATCATTACAGTTTACATCATGTTTAATTAACATAATCTTAACCTATCTATGTCAAATGAAAATTATGTCATATTATATTACCATTGTTTCCCCAGTGTCAATTTCCTTGTCCATACTTTTTTTTCGGTAAAAAAAATCATCGTCATCAGAGGAAATAACATGGCCATTCACCATTGCATGTATATTATGTGACTGTATTTTAAAAAATTACATCTACTATATTGGGCCTGTTTGACAGGAGCTTTTTGAGGAGCTGTTAGCTTTTTGTTACAAAAATAATCTCCTCTAAAATAAATAGCTTCGTTTGGATACATTAACTTTAAGCTTTTATTTCAAATAAATAGCTCCTAAATGAAAAGTTGATTCATAAAGCTTTTTAAAAATCTTGAAGCTGTTAAAACTTTAAATTATTGATATACCAACAACATCTGTTTAAAATTATAAATATGTCCTTTTATGTCATTTTACATATTATAATTACATTTAACAGCTAACTTAACAAAAACTTTTATTGAAAAAAAAAAGTTACAGCTTACATCTTACATCATACAACTTACAATTAGTTTTGCCAAACATAGTTTGTGAAATAAATAACCAATTGGTACATCAATATTGTAAGATAATGATAAACCCCCGTAGGTATAACTTTATTAATGACCACTATATATAATAGTGAAACCCTAATACCTAAAACCCACAAACCGGGCTTGGGCCTAATTATCCACTAACACTCCCTCGCAGTTCGAGCGGCGAAATCGCGAAAGCTCGAACTGGAGTAGTAAACTAAGAAAGAAAAGAAAACATCAACATAACAAAAAACATAACTTTAGTCGACTCGTAACAAAACCGTACCAACGGTCGACTTTAAGCGACTGGTACCAACGGTCGGCTAAGTCGACTGGTAACAACACCGTACCAACGGTCGACTTTAGGGACTGGTACCAACGGTCAACTTTAGTCGACTGGTAACAAAGCCGTACGAACAAACGACTAATAAACAAACATAAAACAACTATAATTTTTTTTTTCTTTTTTTTTTTTTTTTTTTTTTTTTTTTTTACAATAAAACACAAAAAAAATAAACCCGTATATATGTATATATTATTCTCAAAACAATGAGAATAAAATATACTTCTTCGTCTCTCGCTTCTTTCGAACCAACAGGAACCAAGTGAATGTTTTATTTCTTTGCTTGCGTCAACCTAGCAGCCACCAAAGTGGACCGAATATTCTATATAAAGTTTCGTAATTTTTGTGCTAGCTTCGAGCTAAGCGGCACACAAGCACTTATTTTGTGAAAAAGATGACATCGGTTAACGTTTAAAGGGAGCCCTCCGAACCTCCGGCGTGTAGTCGGCGGTCGGAGGCGGCGGCGGAAGAGTTAAGATTTATGGTTAGAGATTTAGGATCGTATGGCTGATACCATGTTGGATAATGAAACCCGTAGGTATAATCTTATTAATCATCCACTATTTATAATAGTGAAACCCTAATATCCTAAACCCACAAACCGGGCTTGAACTTATACTTATCCCTTAACAAATATGTCATGGTTGCAAATTTATAACTGCATGCAATTTCATTGAGCTTAAATATATTTAAATATCAGTTAACTAATCTTTATGTCAATATATTTTTGTGATGCCAAAAAAAACACATGAAATTGATTTACAAAAAATAAAATAAAAATAACCAATTGGTACATCAATATGTCATGGTTGCAAATTTATAACTGCATGCAATTTCATTGAGCTTAAATATATTTATATATCAGTTAACTAATCTTTATGTCAATATAGTTTCGTGGTGCCAAGAAAACACAAGAAATTGATTTACAACTTTGTTGTTACTTTGTTACACAACCAAAAAATGCTAATTTATAATTTTTATTTGATTACGTTTAATAGGGATGTAAAAAAATGTTAATTTAAAAACACATGATATTTGGTTGTCTTTACTAAATAAAATGAATTTTATTTTAAATTTGCATCAACCATTCGGTTGACTAATTAGGTGCCGAAATTAGTTTCAAAAACTTTTATAAACATGCTATTTGGTAGGTTGTGTGTTTTCTAATTAAAAGGGATCTTATTTTAAAATTGCATCGACCATGTGGTTGACTAAATAGGTGCCGAAATCAGTTTCAAAATTTTTTCTGAACTTGCTATTTTTGTGGTTAATGCCACGTGTAGTTTTTTTAGGAGTTTTGAAGGATTTTTCTTTAATTTTGCAGTCTAAAATTAGAAATCAAACTTGTGCTTTATATAGGTTAGGATTCTCAAAACAATGAGAATAAAATATACTTCTTCGTCTCTCGCTTCTTTCGAACCAACAGGAACCAAGTGAATGTTTTATTTCTTTGCTTGCGTCAACCTAGCAGCCACCAAAGTGGACCGAATATTCTATATAAAGTTTTGTAATTTTTGTGCTAGCTTCGAGCTAAGCGGCACACAAGCACTTATTTTGTGAAAAAGATGACATCGGTTAACGTTTAAAGGGAGCCCTCCGAACCTCCGGCGTGTAGTCGGCGGTCGGAGGCGGCGGCGGAAGAGTTAAGATTTAGGGTTAGAGATTTAGGATCGTATGGCTGATACCATGTTGGATAATGAAACCCGTAGGTATAATCTTATTAATCATCCACTATTTATAATAGTGAAACCCTAATATCCTAAACCCACAAACCGGGCTTGAACTTATACTTATCCCTTAACAAATATGTCATGGTTGCAAATTTATAACTGCATGCAATTTCATTGAGCTTAAATATATTTAAATATCAGTTAACTAATCTTTATGTCAATATATTTTTGTGATGCCAAAAAAAAACACATGAAATTGATTTACAAAAAATAAAATAAAAATAACCAATTGGTACATCAATATGTCATGGTTGCAAATTTATAACTGCGTGCAATTTCATTGAGCTTAAATATATTTATATATCAGTTAACTAATCTTTATGTCAATATAGTTTCGTGGTGCCAAGAAAACACAAGAAATTGATTTACAACTTTGTTGTTACTTTGTTACACAACCAAAAAATGCTAATTTATAATTTTTATTTGATTACGTTTAATAGGGATGTAAAAAAATGTTAATTTAAAAACACATGATATTTGGTTGTCTTTACTAAATAAAATGAATTTTATTTTAAATTTGCATCAACCATTCGGTTGACTAATTAGGTGCCGAAATTAGTTTCAAAAACTTTTATAAACATGCTATTTGGTAGGTTGTGTGTTTTCTAATTAAAAGGGATCTTATTTTAAAATTGCATCGACCATGTGGTTGACTAAATAGGTGCCGAAATCAGTTTCAAAATTTTTTCTAAACTTGCTATTTTTGTGGTTAATGCCACGTGTAGTTTTTTTAGGAGTTTTGAAGGATTTTTCTTTAATTTTGCAGTCTAAAATTAGAAATCAAACTTGTGCTTTATATAGGTTAGGATATGTATATGCAATTCCTCTACGTGGGTTAAAGATAGAAAACCGATCCACTAGTGGTCTATATTTACATCTCTCACGGCACTGGTTTCAAATCTCATCTATATATATCTTCTTCTCCTAATGTAAACTCATTCTAAAATCATATATATCAGCCTTAGAGCATAATTAATAGCGATGTCCACTTTTCTACTTTGCAATGCCTCATTCTCTCCATCTCATGGGTTACCATCATCACGTGAACGTAATAGTAGCCTGAACCAAGAGATCGTCCGCAACACTATTAAATTTCCTCCTAGCATATGGGGAGATCAGTTTCTTACATACCACGAACCAGTTTAGCCTAATTAATCTAACCAAGCTACATACATACTTATGTAATATTATTGACTAAGTTGTTTGATATTGCTAATTTATTTGTGCATGTAGAAAAAAGATCTAGTCACTGAGAAACATGTTGAAGAGGTTGAAGAAATGAGGAAAAACCTATTGAACACAGCTTTTAGTGAGCCAAAGCAGCATACGAAGCTCATAAAGCTTATTGATGCAGTCCAACGCCTTGGAGTATCCTATCATTTCGAACAAGAAATTGAGGAAGCCTTGCAGCATGTCTATGCTACACATGGTGATCAGTGGATCGGTAAGGACAACCTGAAAAGTACTTCACAATGGTTCTGAATCCTAAGACAACAAGGCTTTAATGTTTCATCTGGTATGCATCTTTTTAGTATATATTAGATTGATTATGTACACACGCTAAGTTATGTTTTACACATGGGTACTTGTTTTGGTCATGTTGTAACAGGAATATTCAAGAACCATATGGGTGACAAAGGAAAATTTAATAAACACTTGAGTGGCGATGTTCAAGGCATGCTTGGTCTGTATGAAGCAGCATATATGAGTGTGAAAGGCGAGAAAGAGCTAGATGATGCCCTCGAATTCACTAAAACTCACCTTAGAAATATAGCCAAGGATCCTTCTCAAAATGCTTCTCTAAGAACCGAAATAGAACAAGCACTAAACCAACCACTTCGGAGAACGTTGCCAAGGCTAGAGGTGCTGCATTACATACCTAAATACCAACAAGAAGTTTCCCGTGACGAGACCTTGTTACATCTTGCAAAGTTGGATTATAACATGCTTCAATCAATGCATAAAAAGGAGATAAGAGAAATCTGCAAGTAAGTGTCATACAGGCAAATCAATATTGTTAGCAAAGTTGATTACATCTAACTTATACCTTAATTTAGAACTTTTGGCATGAATCATAGAGCATTTCTCATTGGATAACTAAAAATTACTATATGTTTTGACACTATGCATTAATGATATTGATGTCTTAGATGGTGGAAGAATTTGGACTTCAAAAACAAGCTACCTCATGTTCGAGATAGATTGGTTGAAATATATTTTTGGATATTGGGGGTCTATTTTGAACCTCAACATTCTCGTTCAAGAATGTTTCTCGTCAAAACGAGTATGTGGTTAATTGTTCTTGATGACACATATGATAATTATGGTACTTATGAAGAACTTGAGCTCTTTACCGAAGCTGTTCAGAGGTACATAATACATTAATATGTATGCTCAATTGTCTGTAAGACTAGAGGTCATTGCTCCCTTAAATCATTTTAACAATCTAATAATGCTAATTTCTAACTATATATTGTCTAGATGGTCCCTAAGCTTCTTGGACTCACTTCCAGAATACATGACACTTATATATCAAGAACTTATAAATTACCAGGAAATGGAGGAATCAGTTGAAAAGGAAGGAAAATCATATCAATTATTTTATGTTAAAGAGATGGTAATTTGCAATTTTGCATATTCTGTGATTGTATAGAATTAAAAATACGAGAGTATATATATTTTGTGGCAATGTCATTGTGTGCTTTGGGGTACAGATAAAAGAATATTGTCGGAACCTCTTAGTGGAAGCAAAATGGTTAAAAGAGGGGTACGTACCAACACTTGAAGAACACATGTCAGTTTCATGTATTACTAGTGCCTATGCGGTCATGATCGCCAACTAATATGTTGGACTGGAAAATATGGTTAAAGAGGAAACCTTTAAGTGGGTTGCCAAATTTCCTCCACTTGTTAATGATACATGTTTGATTTTAAGGCATATGGACAGTATCGCCGGCCACAAGGTACTAATGTACTAATCAAGTTTTCTTATTAATCAAGGTTGTGCATTATATGTATACTTTTTGATGAGATAACATATATATTTCAGGAAGAACAAGAAATAGACCATGTTGTTTCAAGTATTGAATGCTACATTAATGAAACTGGAGCCTCAGAAGAGGATGCAATTAAGTTTCTTTCAAAGAAAGTTGAGAATGCATGGAAAGTTATAAATAAGGAGTGTCTAAGGCCTACAGAAATTCCCTTGCCATTAACTATACCTCCACTCAACCTTGCTCGTGTGGCGGATATCCTTTATAAAACCAATGATAGTTACAATCATGCAGGGGAAGAAGTGATCAGCTACATTAAGTCGCTCCTTGTCCATCCTTTAGTTTAATCGCATTTGATGGTTCTCGATCAGTACTCCATCTATATATGTAACACCTACCATTTCGCAAAAGTTATGAATAAACGAAGCTGATTTACACCTGGGTTTCTAACAATCAGTTTCATTTTAAATAGTAATAATAAATGGTAATCGTTTAAAACTTAAAGTTCATGTATTACAATATAAACTTTAAAAAAAAATTATGTAACCTGACCAAAAGAGTTTTGAAATACAACATAGTTATAAAAAATATATATAAATTTTTGCCACATGTATACGTGTGCGGGGATTTTAAACAGTAAATTGTTAAATAATATTTACATTTATTTGGGTATCACTTTACATATATTTATTTGCGCATATCACAATGACGTTTTGGATTATTATATGAAAGATATAAAAGAGTATTTGTTCAAATACCTGGTTCAGAATTAGGGAACGAAGAAGAATAAAAGATTTCTGGATTTTAGCTTATCACCATTAGAAGATAAGTCTATAATAATCTAGTTTGATATTAAGAAAGAAAGAATTTAGTAATAGCATTAAATCAAGTGTATAAAGGGGTGTTTTCACGCGTGGAAATAGTGACCGCGCCTCAAGCACCACTACTGTAAAACACCACACGTGATGAAGGAGAATGCTAACAAAAATAGTATATGCACATAGTTTAGTGGCTGAATGCAGACTTAGTAATTTAATCAAGCAAGGTATCTTACATATAAGAATGAATGCAGTTTATGTTAAGTCAAACATGGAAATCATAATACTTGTGTTCATTCCATCGAGTTAGCTTGATGGTATTAACCCGTCATTAGTATATAAGCAGGGCCGTTTCGTACTTTTCGGTGACCCTAGGCAATAACAACAAAGAGGCCATATTAAACTTGTAAACTAAATATAAACTGCATATAAACTTGAACTATATAACTCATGTATGTTTAATATTATACGTACTTATATGCAAAACTAATAAAAATGTGACCACTTGTATGTGAAAGATATTTATAGGGCTGAGCATCGGGCGAAAACCGGACCGGACCGAGGACCGAGAACCGGAAAAACCATAGACCGAGACCGGACCGAATATGGTCGGTCCGGTCTCGGTCCGGTCCGGTCGGTCTTCGGTCGGTCCGGTCCAATTAGGCAAGTTTTTTCGGGTTTTTGGTCGGTCCGGACCGGACCGACCGGACCGAGGACCGAATTTGGCAAAAAGCTTAGACCGAGGACCGGACCGAATGTGGTCGGTCCGGTCCGGTCGGTCTCGGTCCGGTCGGTTTTGTCGGTCGGTCCGGTCCATCCGGTCCGTTTGCTCAGCCCTAGATATTTAAGCATTCAACCAACACAAATACAAAGCTACTAATATGATACTGAATGCAAGCAACTCATAAGAAACTTAAAAAACAATTCATGTAACGTATAACAAACTAGAAAATCTTAAAACATGATCAAACAGCATTAACAAGCTTCTATTAATGTAAATTATTAAAACTAGGAAGCAACTGATCGATGAGATCAGGCTCAACACCTTATTATTCAAGCCCACACTTATCAACTTCTTTAATCTTTGTAAGATTCGTGAGATGTAAGACGGACATTTAGAACGTTGTATACCATTTTTTAATCTGATAAAGGCAATGGGAAATCATAGTTTTTCTTTGTATCACGACGAGTTTAAGACCGTTTCCACATAAATCCAGTTCAACAAGCTTGACTTTATGCCAAGAGCAAACAGGAGACATTTATTAACATCTTTAAGACAATCTTGGTTCTATTTATACATTTTCATTCCTATTATACTAGTTACATCCACTCTCTCTTTGTGCTCTCTTTAGAAATAACATCAAAACTTATGTAACATTGATAGAATATGTGACCTAACAATAATGATTAAAAAGAAAATATAATAATTTAAAGTAATAGTAATAATAATTATAAAATAAATAAAATATAATAAAATATAAAGTAACAATAATAATTAAATATAAAAATAAAAATAAAAAATTCAAAAAAGTTTAATATAATAATAATAATAATAATAATAATAATAATAATAATAATAATAATAATAATAACCTTCTCCGACATTCTGGTATAGTGATTCCTGGTCCTTCCTTTGATGATGCCTTATGTACTTTTAATGCGAAAATGGAGATTGATCTTTTAAGTAGCCCAAGTGAGATCGCTGCCCCCAAACTCATAAAGAAATTGGCAGATATACATTTTACACGTGTTACCCAAACGGTTGAATCCACCTTTCGCCTATCTTCTCGACAGATGACGCAATGGAATTCGCAAAAAGAGGATTACACTTCAGATTGACTTAGGGTGGTTCCAATATCTGGGTTGGGACAAACTATGAATGCTAGGACTTACCAATGTATGTTATGTTATCGACTTGGTGTTCCCCTATTTTCTGTTCAGATGTCATGCTCAGCTTGTTTCAGGGTCTTTGTGGGGGATGTTATGGGGACCATGCTGTATCGTGTGCGGGTATTATTGGTATTAAACATCGACATAATGTGGTACGTGATGTTCTTGTTGACATATGTTCTCGGTCAGGTATTTCGGCTCGTAAGGAAGTTGATATTGGGCTTATTGGGGAAAGGGACAAACCCTTACGTCCAGCTGATATGTAACTTTACTCGTGGGATAATAGGCTTGATGTATGTGTTGATCTTACAGGGTTATCACCCTTGACACAAACCGGTATGGTTGATTTTGTACTGGGTCGTGCGGTTTTTAACGCCGCACAACGCAAACTTATCAAGTACGTGGCTAAATGCGCGGATATTGGATATGAGTTTCTCCCCTTTTCATTCTCTTCTTTTGGAGAACTTGAGAAGGATCCGGTGACCTTACTAAAGCGTATTTGAAGATTCTCATTGACTCAAGACATTGGAGCACGTGCTGCTGCTCATATTTTTAGTAGGATTAGCTTCGCTAAAGCTAGAGGAGTGGGGGCCCAGTTAATATCTCGGCTCCCAACTAATTTCTTGTAAATCCTATGATTTTCTAATAAAGTGATGATAATAATAATAATAATAATAATAATAATAATAATAATAAAAGTGACGGTTTATAATAATAATAATAATAATAATGATAATAATAATAACAATAATAATAATAATAATAATATGCACAATATATTCATGTTACAAGCAAAAATACGAAAATACCTCTCATGTTAGAACATCGTTAGCGGATAAAGTAAAAGATTTTGCAACGTTTGTTCTTAGGGTGATAGGGGTGTTAATCAGGTCGGGTTCGGGTCAAGCGGGTCGGGTCCAAGTCAGGTCAAGACTAAAAATAATATACCCGAACCTGACGCTATTTGAGGTCGGGCTAGTCGGGTTCAGGTCAAATCTGGTCGAGTTAAGTCGGGTCAAGTCGGGTTCGGGTTTGTGCCATTTACAAAATCACATAATTTGTTTTTTTTAACTGAGTGCTTAAATTGCTTGCGGTGATTTTAGTTTTAGAAACTATAACTTACGTTACCGAAAACAAAGACTTGAAAGAAATTAAAGCTCTATAATAAGAATCTTCCAGCCCCATTGCCCCAATAGATCATAGTTTTGTGATCACAACAAAAAAACTAACCCAACCTCTAAAATGGCGTTCTTTTTGGTATTTGGTAATGGTAATATGGCATGCATCAATTCATTTGAAGGAAAAAAATATATATATATATATGAACATAAAAAAAAAAAAAAAAAAAAAAAAAAAAAAAAAAAAAAAAACTAACTCGGGTTAACCCCGAATAGGCTAAGTATTTCGAACCCGATACCCGACCCTAGTTCGAACCCGGGTTAATTGGGTTGACCCGATTGATCCGAGTTAGATTTTGGAACCGAATAATGTATTTTGTACTTTACTCTTTTAACGATAAACAATAGTTGTGTTTGTAGGAAAAATGAAAACACGTAGCTAATAGACTCATAGAATGTACTATGTATCATGTTTAAAAAAAAGATGTATGCGTGTATCAACTAAAGCATGCTACGAGCCTACAACACTATATAACTAGCTATACTAAACACTCATTCGCACAAATCAAATGTTAGGTACATTAAGAAATAACACATGAATGCAAACTATTGTAATTTTGTCAAATTCGTACAGTAGAAGGTTGATATCTTTTAAGAATCTAGTTTAAACAAGATGAATGAAAATTATATTTTCTTCTAGCCATTTTTGTTTTTGTTTGGGTAATTTTAGCTTTTGATCTTTGGGCCGACTACTCTTTATGATTTGAGCTTATTGTCCACATGCATAAGGTGGATAAAAGCCCTCCTTTTATTTTTGAAAAGATGGGCGTAGTCACAACTCACAATAATTTTGCCACTAGACCTACACTAAGCAGTTCCGCCAACCAATTTAAAGAAAGAGAATACATGAAAAGGATATTTTGGTTTTAGGATTTGAGTTTCAAAATTAAATTAGCTAATGTTTAGTTTTGATAACGAAAAAGATCAATGTATGTTTGTAACATTAAAAATCGACGGTAATATGAGCAATCTGTAACACCCCGCCGAAGGCGAAAACGCGAGATGTAACATAATCAATAATCATCACAAAAGAGATATTGAACAATACCATAATTTACATTAAAGGAAAAAGTATATCACTACAACATTGTTATGGCCGACATTGGCAATTAAATTACAAAGTCTTAGTTCCCAAAAGATAGCTTTGTAATACATAATGATCAGTAGTGACATGTGAAAACTTCATTATGCATAGACCTTAAAGAAAAACTTACTTACGATTACCTGAAATGCATGAGAGAAAACGGGTCAACTATAAAAATAGTTGGTGAGTACACACGATTTATATAATAAGAAAAACATTTTGAGAAAGTTCACAAGGTAAAGGCATTTTAAATCAGCAAATCCTATATTTTCCAAGACCGAAACCATGGAGATGGGTGAATTTTCAACTCATACATTTGGGTTTTTTTTTTTTTTTTTTTTTCGTTTCTATTTGTGTCTCACAGAATTTTTCACGCTCTTTCTTGTTAATTTTTAACTTCAAAATTTATCGGAAGAAAAATTCGATATTCTTTTCTTTCTTTTTATGTTCTACTTTTAAATCCATACATTATATAGAGAGAATATGTTTTTAATTATCCTATATCCGGATATGTGAATGGTTCATCAATTAAAAGGTGGTGGGTTCTAATTTCAATTAAAACATGTATAACGTATCAAGTGGTTATTTAGGTGGTGATACGATTTGTGTTTCTAGAAACATAACAAATTTGACATTTTGAGGGATATACATACATATATATGTATATGCATTTCCCCCACGTGGGTTAAAGATAGAAAACCGATCCACTAGTGGTCCATAACTCCATATTTATGTCTCTCATAGCACTTGTTTCAAATCTCATCTATATATATCTTCTTCTCCCAATGCAAAATCATTCTAAAATCATATATATCAGCCTTACAGCATACCTAATAGCGATGTCCACTTTTCTAGTTTGCAATGCCTCATTCTCCCCATCTCATGGGTTACCATCATCACGTGAACATAATAGTAGCCTGAACCAAGAGATCGTCCGCAACACTGTTAAATTTCCTCCTAGCATATGGGGAGATCAGTTTCTTACATACCACGAACCGGTTTAGCCTAATTAATCTAACCAAGCTACATACATACTTATGTAATATTATTGACTAAGTTGTTTGATATTGCTAATTTATTTGTGCATGTAGAAAAAAGATCTAGTCACTGAGAAACAACATGTTGAAGAGGTTGAAGAAATGAGGAAAAAGCGATTCAACACAGCTTTTAGTGAGCCAAAGCAGCATACGAAGCTCATAAAGCTTATTGATGCAGTCCAACGCCTTGGAGTATCCTATCATTTCGAACAAGAAATTGAGGAAGCCTTGCAACATGTCTTTTCCTTGTCGAATTTTTCTTGCCTACGAGTCTAAACAAAAGTTCCACAGCCTCCTTGCTTTGTTGTCTCGAATTCGTCCCTTGAATCTTCAACCAAAAAACGTCACGGCCTCCTTATTTTGTTCTTGTTGTGTTATCGAATTTTTATTTGTATTCGACACTAACAAAAAACAAAATCTTCCTTGTACCATACTACACGTAGTTTCCTTATGCCTTTTGTGTGTTATAATTTGATCTCGGTATCTTTGAGATCACGCAGTCTCCTACACACAACCTTGTGTTACCACACCTTGGTAACAACACCGAACCCAAAACAAAAATGTTTGCTGCGCTCCTCGGTTCGTTCCAACGAAACAAAATCAGTCCTTCGTCTTGTTTCTCTCTACGTTGTTGTTGTTCTTGTGTTCCTACGACACAATCCTTGTTGCTTGTGTTCCTACGACACAAACCTTGAGTACTCCTCGTTCTACGTATACGTTTTATCCTCACAACAACGTCCCTTGCGCTCCAGACCCGCGTCTTACATCTTGCACTTCGGTCTTGCGTCTTTCATCTTGCTTTGTATCTTTTTCTCAAACCGGTTTTTACAAAGCCTTCCACTCTTGCTTCTACGTATCTTTCAACGTCAAGAGTTGTAACACTTGTTCCTCATAAGTTTTCTCCCACCAATTCGTTTGGTGTCCATGTTCGCTTCCTTTTGTTGGTTATCAAAACTTGCCACTTCCACAAAAGTTTCCTTCTTGTTTTGTTGTCGCGAATGATCACAACAAAACTCCACCAATTCGTTTGGTGTCCATGTCCGTTGGTTCTTGATTGTGCACTATCTTCCCCAACATCTTGGTGCCTTCCTTCTCGGTTTCTTGATCTTCTTGATCAAGAGACTTGAATCACATCTTGTAACCTTGCAACAACCTTCGGCTCTTGATACCATATTGGGTTTTTCACAGGTTCCATATTTTTGATATTCCCAGGATTATATTTGCATAAGATTGACAAGAAGTGATTCATTTTATTAATAACATAACAGTGGGTTATGATGTATAAAAGACACTATCTCTATCTGAGATATTTACACACGTTTCTATCTACATGTTCTAGACTATTTATAGATTTCCAAACGTTGTGACCTTTCATGAATTGGTACAACCGAAATAACTAACTTCTGTAACCGCTATATGGTTACAAACTATCTAACTAACGTATTCAGTCCTTCTTCTTTCATCTGTTACAAATGTATCCTTGTCCAACAAGACTTTATCAATTATGGTCCAACAGGTAAGGACAACCTGAAAAGTACTTCACAATGGTTCCGAATCCTAAGACAACAAGGCTTTAATGTTTCATCTGGTATGTATCTTTTTAGTACATAATACTAGATTGATTATGTACACACGCTAAGTTATGTTTTACACATGGATACATGTTTTGGTGATATTATAACAGGAATCTTCAAGAACCATATGGATGACAAAGGAAAATTTAAGAAAGACTTGAGTGGCAATGTTCAAGGCATGCTTGGTTTCTATGAAGCAGCATATATGAGTGTGAAAGGCGAGAAAGAGCTAGATGATGCCCTCGAATTCACTAAAACTCACTTTAGAAATATAGCCAAGGATCCTTCTCAAAATGCTTCTCTAAGAACCGAAATAGAACAAGCACTAAACCAACCACTTTGGAGAAGGTTGCCAAGGCTAGAGGCGCTGCATTACATACCTAAATACCAACAAGAAGCTTCCCGTGACGAGACCTAGTTACATCTTGCAAAGCTGGATTATAACATGCTTCAATCAATGCATAAAAAGGAGATAAGTGAAATCTGCAAGTAAGTGTCATACAGGCAAATCGATATTGTTAGCAAAGTTGACTACAACTAACTTATACCTTAATTTAGAACTTTTGGCATGAATCATAGAGCATTTCTCATTGGATAACTAAAAATTACTATATGTTTTGACACTATGCATTAATGATGTTGATGTCTTAGATGGTGGAAGAATTTGGACTTCGAAAACAAGCTACCTCATGTTCGAGATAGATTGGTTGAAATATATTTTTGGATATTGGGGGTCTATTTTGAACCTCAACATTCTCGTTCAAGAATGTTTCTCGTCAAAATGAGTATGTGGTTAATTGTTCTTGATGACACATATGATAATTATGGTACTTATGAAGAACTTGAGATCTTTACCGAAGCTGTTGAGAGGTACATAATACATTAATATGTATGCTCAATTGTCTGTAAGACTAGAGGTCATTGCTCCTTTAAATCATTTTAACAATCTAATGATGCTAATTTCTAACTATATATTGTCTAGATGGTCCCTAAGTTTCTTGGACTCACTTCCCGAATACATGACACTTATATATCAAGAACTTATAAATCATTACTAGGAAATGGAGGAATCAGTTGAAAAGGAAGGAAAATCATATCAATTATTTTATGTTAAAGAGATGGTAATTTGCAATTTTGCATATTCTGTGATTGTAGAATTAAAAATACGAGTATATATATGTATTTTGTGGAATGTCATTGTGTGCTTTGGGGTACAGATAAAAGAATATTGTCGGAACCTCTTAGTGGAAGCAAAATGGTTAAAAGAGGGGTACGTACCAACACTTGAAGAACACATGTCAGTTTCATGTATTACTAGTGCCTATGCGCTCATGATCGCCAACTCATATGTTGGACGGGAAAATATGGTCACAGAGGAAACCTTTAAGTGGGTTGCCAAATTTCCTCCTCTTGTTAATGATACATGTTTGATTTTAAGGCTTATGGACGATATCGCCGGCCACAAGGTACTAATGTACTAATCAAGTTTTCTTATTAATCAAGGTTGTGCATTGTATGTGTATAGTTTTTGATGAGATATATATTTCAGGAAGAACAAGAAAGAGACCATGTTGTTTCAAGTATTGAATGCTACATTAATGAAACTGGAGCATCAGAGGAGGATGCAATTAAGTTTCTTTCAAAGAAAGTTGAGAATGCATGGAAAGTTATAAATAAGGAGTGTCTAAGGCCTACAGAAATTCCCATGTCTCTAACTATACCGCCACTCAACCTTGCTCGTGTGGCGGATATCCTTTATAAAACCAATGATAGTTACAATCATGCAGGGGAAGAAGTGATCAGTTACATTAAGTCGCTCCTTGTTCATCCTTTAGTTTAATCGCATTTGATGGTTCTCGATCAGTACTCCATCTATATATGTAACACCTACGATTTCGCAAAAGTTATGAATAAAAGAAGCTGATTTACACCTGGGTTTCTAACAATCAGTTTCTTTTTAAATAGTAATAATAAATGGTAATCGTTTAAAACTTAAATTCATGTATTACAATATAAACTTTAAAAAAATTATGTAACCTGACCAAAAGAGTTTTGAAATACAACATAGTTATAAAAAATATATGCAAATTTTTGCCACATGTATACGTATGCGGGGATTTTAAACAGTAAATTGTTAAATAATATTTACATTTATTTGGGTATCATTTTATTTCTTTGCGCATATCACAATGACATTTTGGATTATTATATGAAAGATATAAAAGAGTATTTGTTCAAATAACTGGTTGAGAATTAGGGAACGAAGAAGAATAAAAGATTTCTGGATTTTAGCTTATCACTATTAGAAGATAAGTCTATAATCATCTAGTTTGTAAATTCTTTCTTTAAGTTACTAGTTATAATACCTGTGCACGCACGGGGTTTTAAAATAAAACTTTTATCATGTATTTAATACCGAATATATTGTCTTAAAATGTATTGAACTTTACATTTATTCATCTAATATAACACATGACACTTTTAGATGGATCATATTTACTTTAGATGTTATTGTCCGTTTTTTTTTTAATAATAATGTATATCAATGACGCATCTAAAGACTTGATACAAAATTATTACGATCTACTGGTTATGAATCTTATATTTTCACCCTCGCATCTTCCTTTTTTTACACGTTAGTTTTTTTTATTGATGTAAACAAATAGCATAACACGATTTGCATTTTGATGATACCATTACAAAATGTACATATTATTTGATTGTAACTTTTTTAAAGTCGTGCGGTCCATTTGATGATCTCTCTGTCAATTATTTGTTAGTCTGTTAAAGTTGTTATGTTTGGGTTCATGTATAACTAATAGTTTTAGAAATAAGTTTTTTACTGAAATGAATAGAAGCGGAGTGTTGATGACTCGTGACATAGAGTGATAAGGTCTTATTCGCTAATGGTGAATTGTATAAATTGCCTTGCTGCCATTTTGTTAATCACCACCCATAAATTGAGTCTCTATTTTAATTTCTTAAACAAAAACAGATATCGAAGCTTTTGGTAATACTATATTATGTTGTTAGTTATATTGTGGAGTATTATATCACGCCTGTATAATATGTTGAGCTATTGTAAGTTGAAAGTGTAGCAATAGCACCAATAAAGTTAACCATTATGAAACAGGTCGGGAAAGTTAAACTATCATTTACAAATATTTACATAAAAAATTATGCTCGATTCAATATTGTCTTGTACAACTTTTTAGACCATATCAGAATGGACCTAATAAATCTAACGTATGCCTACAGTGTGGATGTTAAAATTTTAAAAATTGTAATATCAGTATACAGTATATGAAAAATATTAATTATACTTCCAAAAACTCACTAATAACACCTCTTGAAATTAAATTTAGTTTTACAAACTATACTGAACTTCACACTTCACTTAAGATACATCGAGAATGCAACTTCAAGTAAAATGTAAGGCTTTATGTATTCTTTTGTAGAAGTATCTTTGGCGGAACATCTTTCGACTTATCCCAACGTAACCATCATTTTGCAATGACAGCCTCTATCGATAAAAAAACACAAAAAAAAAATTAAATTCCAAGCCCTATTTGTTAGATATTGCAATATATATTCTCGTTTTACATGTTTAGCATTATAACATAGATCATTTAAACTTATTTTGCTCGATGTTGAATGTCATTTCACGTGTTCTGGTGCCTTTCCCAAATGCCTCTCCATTAGAAAGAAGGATGTGACTGGTATAACCGTACAAAGATGTAGCTCCAATCCCATAGCCCACATATCAGTATTCCAAGTTAAAACCTGCATTTAACTCATCGTTTACTACCGGTCTATATAAAGTCCAAAATTAACATAAGGAACATTAATAAAATATTAAAACCCACCCTTTTACAAATGACCTCAAAATAGATGAATTATCATCCAAAAAAAAACATTAAAATAATCCAATCTCCATAACCTGATCAAACTTAGAACTTAACAAATATTCAAGATTTAAACAAAGAATTAGATCAAATGTGATCAATAATTTTGACTTTAGAAATTCGAAACTTTTATTTATAATCCACAAATTAAATCAACATTTAGTGTCTTATTTGATGCCCATTAGTTTTGGCTTCTCAAATATTATTAAAGTATCGAAATGATCAGTAAAACACATTAATTAAAATCCAAAATTTAAAATTTCCAACAACAAATTAGGGTTTTCAAATTAATCGTCAAACATCAATTCACATATATATGATGCACCAAATTCAGTTCAGCTTAATTTAAATTCAAAATCTTAAATTTAAAAAAGACGTGTTCTGAAATCTAACAACAGTCTCATTAAGCTCACAGCTACTTTAAGTCATTAATATCAAATCTTAACCTATAAATTATCAGCCTAAGTTAGATTTTACCCACTTAATAATCTACTGTTCCGTAAAGTTTTTTAAAAATGTTTTTCCGGAAATCCGTATATAAAATTAAAATAATAATTACATGAGTCGTTGTTATAAGTACAATCGCGTATATTCAATATCATGTTATACAAAATGTGCGAGTTTAGTAGCACGAGCGTTGTCGTTGTTATAAGTTAAAATATATACGTATATAAACTTTTATTTAGCAGACATAGATGTTATGGTCGATGTTGTTGTTTAACTTTTAACAATTGGTATCATGTTGTACGAAATATGCGAGTTTAGTAACACATAATGAGCTGATGAAGTTAAAATATACTCTGTAAAGTTTTTTAAAAATGTTTTCAGGATATCCATATATAAACTTTAAATAATAATTACATTAGTCGTTGATAATTATATTACCGTTAATAATAATTTAGCCGTATTTAATATTCAAATTCATGTACCCATAGATTAAACTTTTAAATAGGATAACATGAGTCTTTATTTAACGACATAGTAAAAAAATATTTTAATAGATGAAAGTTTAAAACTAATATTTATTTCAAAAATATTTAATTTATATTAAACCTAATTCGTACATTTATAAAATTTTGTAAGTTTAATGGATGAAAGTCTCAAGGCAATACTAATACTCATGTAATTGTAAACAAAGTTTATATTATAAAGTGTAGGGGGTATAAAGTGTAAGGGGCTATTTGTTTATTATCTAAAGTTATTAAAAAATATGGAGATTTATAATTTTACACTTAACTCCAGATAGTATATTTAAAATTCAACCACTAATGTTTTATTAATTACCTCCTCTTTTTTTAAGTTTTTATTTTCCTAAATTTGACACCTATATTTTCATGTGTTTTTTTCCACAATCAAATTCTCCACTAAATTTTTTAAAATTTGACCAAAATCAATTTAATTTTGACTTTCTATTGACCAATTACGTTGCTCGATTTCGCTTACGTGGCAAAATTGAGCTCTGCTATTGGTCCAATTGTTTTTTTAATGAGAAAGGATTTGCAAAAACACTCCGAAATGATGTAATTCTTTTATTATATAAAAGATATGCATAATGTAGTAGTGGATTTAAATTTAAATCAAGTGTAATAAAGGGGTGTTTTCACGCGTGGAAATAGTGACCGCGACTCAAGCACCACTACGGTAAAACACCACACGTGAATACGTGATGAAGGAGAATCCTAACAAAAATAGTAGATGCACATAGTTTAGTGGCTGAATGCTGACTTAGTAATTTAATCAAGCAAGGTATCTTACATATAAGAATGAATGCAGTTTAAGTTAAGTCAAACTTGGAAATGATAATACTTGTGTTCAGTACATCGAGTTAGCATGATGGTATTTGACCTGTCACTAGTATATAAGCAGGGTCGTCTCGTATTTTTCAGTAGCCCTGAGCAATGACAACAAAGAGCCCATATTAAACTTGTAAACTAAAGAGAAATTGCATATAAACTTGAACTATATGACTCATATATTTTTAATATTATGCTTACTTATTTGCAAAACTAATAAAAATGTAGCCACTTGCATATGTTAAAGATACAAAGCTACTAATATGATACTGAATGCAAGCAACTCATAAGAAACTTAAAAAACAATTCATGTAACATATGACAAACTAAAAAATCTTAAAACATGATCAAACAGCATTAACAAGCTTCTATTAATGTAGATTATTAAAACTAGGAAGCAACTGATCGATAAGATCAGGCTCAACACCTTATTATTCAAGCCCACACTTATCAACTTCTTTAATCTTTGTAAGATTCGTGAGATGTATGACGGACATTCAGAAAGTTGTATACCATTTTTTAATCTGATAAAGGTAATGGGAAATCATAGTTTTTCTTTGTATCACGACGAGTTTAAGACCGTTTCCACATAAATCCAGTTCAACAAGCTTGACATTATGCCAAGAGCAAACAGGAGACATTTATTAACATCTTTAAAACAATCTTAGTTCTATTTATACATTTTCTTTTTTATTATACTAGTTACATCCACAGATCCACTCTCTCTCTACTCTCTTTGTCTCTTTAGAAATAACATCATATCATAACTTATGCAACACTGCTAGAATTAGGGGTGATCATCGGTCGGAAACCGGACCGGACCGGCCAAGACCGGACCGGACCGAAGACCGAGAACCGGAAAACCATAGACCGAGACCGGACCGAATATGGTCGGTCCGGTCTCGGTCCGGTCGGTCTTCGGTCGGTCCGGTCCAATTAGGCAAGTTTTTTCGGGTTTTTGGTCGGTCCGGACCGGACCGGACCGACCGGACCGAGACCGAATTTGGCAAAAAGCTTAGACCGAGGACCGGACCGAATGTGGTCGGTCCGGTCCGGTCGGTCTCGGTCCGGTCGGTTTTGTCGGTCGGTCCGGTCCGGCCGGTCCGTTTGCTCAGCCCTAGCTAGAATATGTGACCTAACAATAATGATTAAAAAAGAAATATAAAAATTTAAGTAATAGTAATAACAATAATTGTAAAGTAAATAAAATAACAATAAAATATAAAATAACAATAATAATTAAATAAAGAAATTTTAAAAATTTTAAGAATATTACTACCTCCGTCCCATAATTTAAGCCCATTTTGACTTTTCTAATCTAACTTTGACCTTAAATATTAGTGTGTGTATTATATAATACTTAATTCAAAATATATAAACGAATTGAGTTTTAAATGTATTTTCATATGATATAAATTTCATCAATTATTATATAATAAAAACATAAAAATTATGGTCAAAGTTTGATTTAAAAAGTTAATATGGACTTAAATTTTGGAAAGGAGAGAGTAACAAATAATAATAATAATAATAATAATAATAATAAACTACACAATACATTCATGTTACAAGCAAAAAGACAAAAATACATCTCATGTTAGAACATCGTTATCAGATAAAGGAAAAGAATTTGCAACATTTGTCCTTAAGGATATATAGTGTCTAATGTTCATTGACGGAAGAAGTAGATGTCTTAACTTTTCTGACATGGATGTAAAATGTGAAATTTGACAAACCACAATGATGTATTTTGTAGTTTACTCGGTTAACGATAAACTATAGCTGTGTTTGTAGGAAAAATGAAAACATGTAGCTTAGACTCATAAAATGTACTATGTATCTTGTTTATAAACAAAAAAGGAAAGTGGATGTATGCATGTATCAACTAAAGCATGCTACGAGCTTACAACACTACATAGCTAGACTAAAAAGTTAGACTAAACGCTCGTTCAATTAAATGTTAGGTGCATTAAGGCACTGCAAACTGTTGTAATTTAGTCAAATTCATACAGTAGAAGGTTGATATCTTTTTTATGAATCTAGTTTAAACAAGATCGATGAATGAAAATTATATTTCCTTCTAGCCATTTTGCTTTTGTTTGGGTAATTTTAGCTTTGATCTTTGGCCGACTACTCTTTATGACTTGAGCTTATTGTCACACATGCATAAAGTGTTTAAAAACCCTCCTTTTATTTTTGAGGAGATTGGCGTAGTCACAACTCACAATCATTTTACCACTAGACCAACACTAAGTAGTTCCACAAGAGTTGTGATATATGGACCTAATAAATAGGCCTAAAAATGGACCTAATGCATTAATGACATGTACGTTTAATCAAATGTACAAGTAATTAATGCATTAGGTTCATTTTTATGCCTATTTATTAGGTTCATCTATCATTTTTGGTTCCTCATACATTAATTTGGTTTTTTTTCTTCTTTTTCATTTCTATTTGTGTCTCACAAAAATTTTCACGCTCTTTCTTGTTAATTTTTAACTTTAAAATTTATCAGAAGAAAAATTCGATATTCTTTTCTTTCTTTTTATGTTCTACTTTTAAATCCATACCTATTATATAGAGAAGATATGTTTTTAGTTAGCCTACATATGGGATACGTGAATTGTTCATCAATCAAAAGGTGGTGGGTTCTGATTTCGATTAAAACATGTGTAACGTATCAAGTGGTTATTTAAGTGTTGATACGATTTGTGTTTCTAGAAACATAAAAAATTTGACATTGGAGGGATATACAGTAAAACCTCTATAAATTAATACTCGTTAAATTAATAACCTCGACAAAAATTACTCCCTTCATCCCATATTAAATGTCCATGTTTGACTTTTCAAGTCTTTCTTATCAAGTTTAACCTTAAATATTTTTGCTTGTTTTATATAATATTTGATAAAAATTATACGCAATGAAAATACATTTAAAACTTAATCTATTCATATATTTTGTATCAAGTATTATATTACACAAATATAAATATTTAAGGTCACAGTTGAGAAAGAAAAACTTTAAAAAGTCAAACATGACATTTAATATGGGACGGAGGGAGTAATAATTTGTCCAGTCTCAACTTGGTACCAGTTTTGGAATCCAATCGATAAAATAATAAGATAATAATTTTTGAAACCCCAGTGTATCAATATTGGTCCCAACGAAAATATAAATTAATAATTACTAAAAAAATTTCATATATATAAAGGTCACACGTAATTAGAACTTTACCAAATTCAATTAATTCAATTAAAGTCATATGTAATGATGCGTGGATTGCAACCCTTGAAAAATGTTTTACTTCTTAAGGGATCTTGAGACGCTTGCAATCCTTCAGAAAGTATACATGATCGTTGTAGTATAGTATATGTATGTCCGGGGGATTGATCGTTCTCTAGAGGAATAATGTCGTTAGGTTGAAGTGTATGTGGAATAAGCCTAAAGGTGAGGGATGATTCTTTTTATATTTTTTATATTTTATAAAAGCAATTAAAAATCTCGATTTTTGTAAGAGTGGGCGGAATTAGTTGCTAGTCAACTAACAAAAAAAAACTATTTATATAAAGAAAAATTAAAACAACAAGAAAAGTAAATTGGTGAACTTCGTATAGTGAGTCAATCGTGTTTACTTAGACTTAATTACTCCCTAGTTATATTTTATTGATTCATTGAATGTCACAGTGCAGTTGTTTTAGTTGAAGCACTGTATTCCTTAATAACAATCATGGGGGTGTGCTAACTTCCCCAACTCTATGAATATATAAATTTCTCCTATGACCACACATTAAGTACACTATCATAGAATCACTAACATCAATTCATGCATTAAATACAACGAGAAAAACTGTAGTGGACATACGATTACGTTTTTTAAGACGTTCAAGCAAGTTACACAAAGGAGATCAGCCATTTTCTTAACCTAACGTGAATCAATCAACTAAACAATAGACAACTCATCAACAATCAATAACTAGGTTTCATTAGATCTAATTAAACACTAGATAATTTAAGCTATCATGTTAAAAGAACGAAAAGAAAAACAAGTAATCAAACAACACATAGACATATTGAATGAGTAAACGATTACTTATCTTTAATTAAACATGGAGGATAGGAGGCTGTAAAAGCCTTACAATGAGATGCAAAATCATCTTAGGGTTTGTGTCTCCCAAAAGTTGCATAAAAAGTTCCACAATAAAAGAAAAATCGAATTCTATATATAGATTTACATTGGCGATGGCGCTAGGTTATAAGTCCTAACGCCGTCAGCTCGCCACCATTAAGGTTTCTTCTTGTGCAAGTCACCACTCTGACGCCGTCACTCTTTGAACTCTGATGCCGTCAGCTCAAGGCTGACGCCTTCACTCTATACACCATTTTGTCTGTCACTTGTAAACTCTAAAACGTGACGCCCATCTTCAAGATAACCTGACGCTGTCAGGTGTTAATTGAACTTTTGTTTCTGAAGCGACGTGTGTTAATTCTTCTAGCTTCAAAATAGTAAGCGATGACGTTTCAAAGTAGAACGTGACGCCGTCAGGTATACAATTCTGACAGGATTTTCATGACTTTGTCATTTTCTTCCCTTTTTAGCCCAAATACGTCCAAAAAGCTTCAATTTTCAGAATTCACGTCCCAAGTACCTAAAATACAAAATGAAACGATTTGAGGCAATATTTGATTATATAATCACGAATTTAGGCTTAAATAACCCCTTAAAAGGGTATAAAATAAATACTTATCACGTAACTGGAACTTTTCCCAACAAACTAACTTTCCACTTATTCAAAAACGATGAACTTGACAAATTCAATTAATTTGTGAATGTGAATTTATAAAATGTTAATTGGAAATTGTTTTTCTAACACGAATTTAGACTTAAATAGCACCAAATCATACCTTATCTTTCATTAGAAATCTTCTCATTCTTCACTCGTGCAACGAGAATAATTGTAACATGAACCGATATCTTTGACGAAACTCTTTTCTTTCATCTTTTAGCTTTTCTTCGCCATCCTTTGATATTTCCTTGCACCTAGACTTAAATACATCTTTATACCAAATAAGCGTAAAAATGCCCATAAACATAACTAAATAATATACAAAATATACAAATAACGCGACTCAATCATAGACAAGATGAGCGTTATCAGATGTCTTGGGAGTGACCTGAAAGCTTGCACAAGCACATACTACAAACATGATGTCTGGTCTTGATGAAGTGAGATACATCAAGGAACCAATCATGGATCTATAAGTATGCACATCAACTGCTTCTCAACTACTGTCCTTCAAAAGCAGATAAGTATCCTTGTTAGCAGGTGTGCTTGAAAGCTTTGCATCAGTGAATTGAAACTTAATTTCTTTTTTAGTCACATATTTGTCTTGACTGATAAAAATACCATCTTGTCTTTGTTGCACTTGAAGTCCCAAAAACAATGTGAGTTCACCCATAGAACTCATCTGAAACTCTTCTTTCATCAGCTTCTCAAATTCTTTGCACATCTCTTTCTTTGTGGAGCCAAAGATGATATCATCAACATAAACTTAAACTAATAAGATATCACCCTTGTCTTTCTTGATGAACAAAGTATGATCAATCTTGCCTCTATGAAACCCATTATTATAAAGATAAGCAGCTAAGGTTTCATACCACTTCCTTGGAGCCTGATGTAGACCATAAAGAGCTTTTACCACTCTATAAACCTTGTCTGGATGATCAGTTTCTTCAAAACCTAGAGGTTGTGAAACATATACCTCCTCATCAATTTTCCCAAAAAGAAAGGCACTCTTTACATCCATTTGGTAAACAGTAAAGCCCATAAAAGATGCATAGGCTAGAAAAAGTCTTATAGCCTCAATTCTGGCAACTAGGGCAAACACTTCTTCATAATCAATACCCTCCTCCTGAGAGTATCCTTGAGCCATAATCCTAGCCTTGTTCCTAATGACAATTCCTCTTTCATCTTTCTTGTTTCTGAACACCCACTTGGTACCAATAACCTTCATGCCACTAGGCAAATCACAAAGAACCCAAACTTTTGGAATTCTGAACTGAAGCAATTCCTCTTGCATTGCTTCTACCCAGCTTGAGTCTTCCAATGCCTTAAACACATTCTTTGGTTCCATTTGTGACAGAAAACATAAAAACAGACATTCATTTTTGTCTTCATGGTCCTTGGATTCATACACTTCACTGATAAAACCATGATGATCAGCGATTCTTGTCTGTTTTCTTGTCTTCACCCCAAATTGTATATCTCCAATCACATTATCAAGTGGATGTATCTTGTGAATTGTTGCTTGGGGAGTATAAGGAACATCATATGCACTAGGCATATTAAAAATTTCTACATCATTTGCATGTGCTTCCTGAGTAGCACAAGTTATATTTTCCACATTTGGTACAACAGTGGAAACTTCTGGCCTACCAGTGCTAACTCCATTTGTACTGCTTTCAGGAATATCTTTGTTCTGAGTATCCACATTCACTACTTTGGGTATATCTGCACCACCTTCTTTTCCAGCATCCTTAGAAGGTTGTGGATCTCCATTCTTTGCAACAAAGTCATCACCTGCAAAGTCCTAAATTGGCATAACCATATGATCTTGATCATCCTCTGAATCCTTGCTTGGTTCATCATCATTAACAAACTCTTCTGAACCTGCAAAATCATTAGTATCTGTATCTACAACAATATGTACATAATTCATAGTATGGGTTAGAGTCTCAAGATCAAACAACCATGTTGGACCTGCGTTTGTAACATTTGGTTTATTTTCTAGAAACTCAACATGCATATTTTCTTCTATCTTTTTGGTGCTCAAGTTGTATACCCTAAAGACTTTGCTAACCATTGAGTACCCAACAAAGTAACCCTCATCTGATTTTCCATCAAATTTACCCAGATGATCTATGGTATTAAGAATAGTGACATGACATCCAAATGGTCTCATGAAGTCTATAAGGCATGTGATCTACCTCTAAATAACTCATAAGGTGTCTTATTCTTTGTTTTCACCACTAAAACCCTGTTTTGAACATAGCAAGCAGTGTTAATTGCTTCAGCCCAGAAAGTAATTGGCAATTTGGAATCAGCTAACATAGTTCTAGCAGCCTCTATTAGTGTTAATTTCTCCTTTCAGCAACACCATTCTACTAAGGAGTTCTAGCTACACTAAATTCTCTTTTAATAACTTTTTCTCTACAAAAATCATCCATAACTTTATTTTTAAACTCTGTCCCATTGTCACACCTGATAATTTTGACTTTCTTATCAACTAGGTTTTCTACTTCTGTGATAAAGGTCTTGAGGATACTAGTTGTTTCATCCTTAGTTCTAAGAAAGAAAACCCATGTAAACCTGCTAAAATCATCAGTCACAACAAGAAAATACTGCTTAAAATGTATGCTACTCACAAATGTAGGACCAAACAAGTCCATATGCAACATATAAAGTGGGTGAGCAATAGAGTTATATACGTTGGTCTTACAAGAAGCTTTGTGCTGCTTACCTTTAAGACAGGCAACACAGGTTTCGTCATTTTCAAATCTTTTCTCAGGTAAACCTCTTAGTAAACCATTTTTCACAATTTTACTAATGGGTTTAAAGTTTACGTGACCAAGTCTTCTGTGCCATAACATAGACTCATCTAATGTGGCCTTTGCAATCAAGCAAGTAAGATCATCTTTAGCAACAATGTTCTTCATATCAATACTGTATAAGTTTCCTTTTCTAGGAATTTTAAGTAGAACCTCAATTTCATCAGGCAACTTATAATCCTTAGAAAGGACAAAACATTCATTATCAGTAAAAAGAACTTTGTTTTTCTTGTCACACATTTGTGACACACTAAATAGATTAGACTTAAACTCTTTCACATAGTACACATTTTCAAAGTCCAAGTTTCCAGTTTTAATAGTACCTTTACAAGAAACTTTACCACCAATTCCACCTCCAAAGCTGACAAATTGTCCATCAATAGGTTTGAAATCTGAGAGATAGGACTTATTGCCAGTCATGTACCTCGAAAATCCACTATCTGAATAACCTTGATCTTCTATTTTAGTCTTTGGATGTTCCTGCACATAAAATAAAGGAATTGGTTCCTTTTGGAGACCCAAGCCATTATTGACTTGGATCTGCCTCGTGTATCGATATAATTATATCTATCAAAGGTCATTGATACATCATTAGGATTGTTTGAGGTGTTTATTCCTTTTGGTCTCCATTCCCAACGTGCTGAGGCCTTCACAA
The DNA here is from genome assembly GCA_030686995.1 of Artemisia argyi. NCBI lineage: Eukaryota > Viridiplantae > Streptophyta > Magnoliopsida > Asterales > Asteraceae > Artemisia > Artemisia argyi. The sequence goes on along the minus strand of CM060709.1, from coordinate 221,054,864 downwards.
CAGTGGTAACTTTTGGCCTAGTAGTGGAAACTGCTGGCTCAGAAATTTTGGTTTTTGGTACCCACTTCTAGTTGTAAACAACTTTTTTCTCATAAAAGGTCCTTTTACCTATTTGTGCTTATTTAATAAAAGTTGTAATTGGCTTTGCACTTGAAACATGTGGTTTTGGGTAAGCAGTCTTAACAACTCTAGCAGTTGCAAAAGATTAAATGCCAGATTTTAGTTGAACTGCTCTGGGAATCATATTGCTGTGAGTATAGGGGTGAGTATGATTTTGAAAATTGTTTTCATTCACCCTTTTGTTCCCAAAAATTTCCCTTCTTCCCTTGTGGTAGTTACAATTAGCATGCAAGTGATCAAAACTTCCACAAATATGGCATGCTTTATTATTCATCACAAAATCACTACCAAGTTGTTGAGACTTAAGGTTATTCCAGTTCCTCTGGTTACCCCTAGGAGCTGGTGACTTGTTCCTATACATCTCAGCATATTTTACGGTTGGCCTAGATTGACTAACATGTATTCTAGGTGTCACTGTATCATCTTTAACTACTTTGGGAACAGTAGCTTCTGCATTAATCTTAACACTTTCATCTACTAGAGATGAATCACTAGCACTCTCAAAGGCATCAGTCTCTACCTTAACCTGTTCATCATTAGCACTTTTCACAAAATTTGGGCCATATTCAAAAGTTGGTTCTTGAAACTCTTTTAACCCTGAATGTGCTAGGTCTATTCCTGGTGATGATGGAACACCTCTTAGAGGTGGAGGAACTGACTTGTAGCCTACACCTGACTTAGCCTTATTAACAACCTGTGCTTGCCAAATGTTATTTATACCCTCATACTGATAAGCTAGTGTATCACAAGTTATATAAACATTTTCATTAAACTTCTTAAGTTTTTCTAGCTCTTCTCTAAGAACCTCATTAATAGCAATCTTATAGTCTAAATCTGTTTTTAACACAACAATATCATCATTATATTTAGACTCATTTGCTCTAAAATGTTCTAATTGTGTTTGTAAGACAGATAAACCTCTTTTATAGTTAGATAAAGTATAGTTAGAATCCATTAACTCTGTTGTTTGTTTTTCTAAAAGTTCCCTAAGTCTTTCACACTCTTTTAAAGCTTTACAAGATTTAGAATAACTTTCAATTGAATGTACCTCAGAGTCAGAGAAAGCCATTAGAGCAATTTCAGTTGCTACCATTGGAGATTCTGAAGGTGTTTCTTCTTCATCAGCCATGTAACTCCACTCATAGCTAACACCATCAATAGCTAGCATGGCCTTTGGTTCTTCCACATATGGCTCCTTTTTCTTTTCTTGCTTGTACCAAGTGGATCTGTTATCTGGCTTCCTAGGTTTTCTGCACTCTCTAGCAAAGTGTCCTAACTTATGGCAGTTGAAACATTTCACCTTCTTCATGAGTTAGAAGTGAACCACTAACTTGGCTTGAGATGAAAGCATAGAAGGTAGGGTCTCCAAGTCCAGCAATCTTCTTTTTAGAACTAGAAGTGGTAACACTTGCACTAACAGTGGAAACAACAACATCAGCAGTAGCATTATCTTCATCACTATCATCATCAGAACAATCATCAACAGAAGATGATATAAGTGCCAAGTTCCCATAACTTGTACTTAACTTTCTAGCCTTGTTCAACCTTTATTCAATAATTTTAAAATTATTGTAAAGATCATTGAGTTTCATTGTTTCAATTTCTAGTTTATTTTCCTAGACAATCACATTAGTTTGAAACTCGGAAGGTAAACTCCTTAAAAACTTCAGATTGAGGTTTTCCTTGTCTATCTCAATGCCAAACACAATCAATTGAGTAACAATCTTCTGGAGTCTTGTAAAGATGCTATCAATAGACTCATTGTTGGTTGAAGAGAAGTTTTCATAACTCTGCTTCAACAATGTTTTCTAAGTCTTTTTGGTAGAATCATTGCCACCAAACACTGGTAGCATCATTCTCCCTCTCTCTCTCTCTCTCTCTCTCTCTCTCTCTCTCTCTCTCTCTCTCTCTCTCTCTATCTATCTCTCTATCTCTCTCTCTCTCTCTCTCTCTCTCTCTCTCTCTCTCTCTCTCTCTCTCTCTCTCCATCAAAACTTATGTAACAATGATAGAATATGTGACCTAACAATAATAATTAAAAAAGAAACATAAAAATTTAAAGTAACAGTAGTAATAATAATTGTAAAATAAATAAAATATAAAATAATAATTTAATAATTAAATATAAAAATAAAAATTTATAAAAAAATTAATAATAATAATAATAATAATAATAATAATAATAATAATAATAATAATAATAATAATAATAATAATATGGGGAACATACTTTATAGTCACACCATGGTGTACAACAAGGTGATTCACTTGGACCTCTGATTTTTGCTTTAGTGTTATATCCTTTCGTATGTAAGATTAGACACTCCTTTAGCCTTTCTCTTCAAGCTTGGTATCTGGATGATGGCACTATTATTGGGGATATTTTGGTTGTAGGGAAGGTTTTAGAGCTTATTATGATGGATGGACCTCGTTGCGGTTTACACCTTAATGTTGATAAAACTGAGGTTTTTTTTGCCTAAGGAAGACCACAGATGTAATACTCCGTAAAATCCCTGGACATTTATTAATGCTAATTTCCGAAACTATTCTAATCTAAGCCATTTTTGCGGGATAATTTAAATTTTTTATATGAGACACCGTTTGTTTGACACCTGATTACTTTGGTCACGGTTTGTTTGGCACCCGATTTCTTTGGTCACCGTATGTTTGTCACCTGGTATCACCTGTTGTCACTCTTGGATGTCACCCAATGAGGTTAACACCGATAACTCCCACTTGCGACCCGACACCTTGAGAAGACACCGATATATATATATATATATATATATATATATATATATATATATATATATATATATATATATATATATATATATATATATATATATATATATATATATATATATATATATATATATATATATATATTATTACGAAACTACTATCACACTATGTATATATAAGTATATATACCTAAGAACGACACAGTTTATGTTTATATGGACTACACGAATCGACACCGATACCGAAACTAAAGCTACGAGAACACTAGTCACCGATACCCCATTTCTTTTTGTGATGGGCCGTGTATCACTTAAGCCCAAGTTTCTTATTTTTTTTTCCTTTTGACTCGCTGCTGGGCCGAAACACAACCACTAGCCCAAATCCATTTTTATTTTTGTTTTTCTTTTGGGCCGAGAATTCACCAAGCCCAATGGCTAGTTATATTTTTTTTTTCTTTCTTTTGCGTAGCATGGCACCAAACGAGCTCAACTCGTGTACTACTCATACAAACCACACCCATTCTTTTCTTTGGTTCCCTACACACGACACCACAGCCCCTAGACACCTCGAAACATAAACATGACTAACTTTTGAACACCATTCTTCCCTTGGATTCCTTGCAACTCGAAATGAAAACCATCCCATGATTTTATGCATTTTGCGTGTGAGACCAACCAAGAACCCAACACCCAAGCCACCCTACATGTAACCTATTGAACTAGTTAGACTCTTGGTTCAAACCATTACATCCTAAGTTTCATTAACCATTGGATCAAGTGTTTCTTTAATCCATAACACAAAACACCTTCAATTAAACAAATCATGCAAGTACTATCACATGCTCCCCCTAAACTACCTTAACCTAGTACTAAACTAATCAACAAAATCATCATAGCCTCCAAAGACTACACACTCGACTTGACAAAACACAAGGGACTAGGGACAAGCTTGTCTTGTTCGATTGACACATCCAAAGACCAAGTCACATGCTACCTTTGCTAACTACCCAACTTTCACTATAAAATCCACATTTAATGCATTTTTACTCACACTTACAAGTTTCACCAAGATCTCATATCACAGACACTCCTTTCTTTCTTTCTTACTTGTTGTCGAGACCAAGGAAGGCACATACGAAGGTTTTGGGTTAATAACTACTTGGGTAAGATATATTTTGGAACGAGGGTCACTACGAAGAGGGTGTAACGTTTGTTGGTTCTTGTTGTCGCGTATCACTTGGACTCTCCACCATCTTTGGTGTTGTAAGTCATCGTTACCTATTTCATTTCCTACTTTACTACATCCATGCATATCACGTTTATTTTTCACACGACACACTTTATTATCTAAGTATATACACTCGTTACACTTATAACTATATATGTACATGCCTCGACACCCCTTAGGAAAGGGCTCACCATTTCGTTTTTACATGTACAACATATATATATATATATATATATATATATATATATATATATATATATTTCGATGTCCAAATTCTTCGACTCACGCTTAACTAAACCAACTAAACATGCAAAACATACTCGATCTTATGCTATGTGAACTAGACCAAAACCAAATCCTAGTCGAGCACTCTTTTTAAACAAATAAAATGCCACTTGGGCCTAGGATGGGCTAACGAGCCCATGAACCTTTCAAAAGGGAAGTTTCGGTTTAAAATTTTGGAAAATGACGAGATGCATAAAACTGATTTTTAAGGATTTTTGTAAGTTGTAATTACTACTTTAATTGTAACAAAAAGTTTGTTTTTCAAAAACTTAACAAAGGACTATTTTTGCAAAACCTTGTGTTAAGGCACCAAAAGTGTCAAAACTGCCAAACTATCGGACTAAATATAACACAATCGATTTCTAATAGAAGTTGAGGGTAGAAACTGTAAATTTTTCCAAAGCTCGAGGTGTAAAGTGTAAAAAGGTACTAAAAAGGACTAAAATGTAATTATTTTTACCAAGGGGTAAAAAGTGTAACTTTATTAAAGTTAAGGGTCAATTTTGACAAAAGATACTTTATTAATTATTTTACATAATTAAATTTTGTATATATATATATATATATATATATATATATATATATATATATATATATATATCTACATTATATATAACAGGAGGCATTTGAATAAAATGTCACCTCATTGCCCAGTAATTTAATTTCTGCCATGTCATCAGCCCAGTCATCACATGTAAACATTTTTATTTTATATAATTGAATTTATTTTAATATTAAACTTTTTTTTTAATTTAATTTATTTATATAATTTAATTTATTTTAATATTAGAGGTGTGAATATTATTATAAATTTTTAAAATTTTAATATTGTAATTAAAAAGTTGTGTTAGTGAGTTTCGAACATAGGATTTAATAAACAAACATAAAGATGCATGTTTACCAATGGACCAATACAACTTTTGATATTTGTTTTACAAATCAAAATATATAAAGATGCTTTTAGTAATATAAATTATAATTAAAAAAAATAAAACGTATATTTATACAGAATGGAAAAAAATAAAAAATTTTAAAAAGTTTCTATGCTGATAAGTAATAGATATTCTGTAAATTATATCTAATATCTAATAATTAATATCAGACTTTTATTCATTCATCACCCAAAACCCTAATCCCGTATCCTCTAAAAATAATCCTCAATCATGAATTACGATAACTAATTTTTCTTTAAATGTTGATATGATATGCAGGTTTAATAAAATGGTATATTTGTTGTGATGGGTTATGAAGATGTTTTAACAAGGTATGCTTTCACATGAACACATGTTTTAACGATTGTATTCTCATCTATGTGCCTTAATGTTACATATTTTAACTAATTGTTTAATTAATCAAGCTAATATGTTTTATGGTTTTTATTTGGTTGATAACGTACTGATACATACCAAACTGATAAGTCAAGAGGTCAAGGTTCTGGTTTTCCTCTGCTTCCCAACTTCATCATATGGCCAGGTGTCAGCCTGCTATTGGTCTGAACACGTCATAGCTCAGTCAACATAAAGTCAAACCCCTAACCGCCTTTCCCTCCATCCTTCTATAAATAGTTGTCATCTCTTTCATTTTCATTTCAAGCTTGATTTGTAATTTTCTTAGTTTCTCATTCTCTCTGTAACAGTTCTTCCATATCAGTTAATAACAGATCATTGGATTCACAGTTTCGTGTTCCTTTTCTTCTATTGGAATGCCTGACTTGTGTTCAAACCTATCAATCCTATCCTAATTAGTTCTAGTACGTATCAAGTGGTATCAGAGCTGCCTTCCTGGCAACTCCGTTACGATTCCGGTGAAGTTTGTTACGATTCCGGCGAGTCAGTTACGATTCTGGCGAAGTTAGTTACGATTCCAGCGAGTTTGTTACGATTCCGGCGAGTTTGTTACGATTTCAGTTAGTTTGTTACGATTCCAACAATCCTAACAACTTATTTCATTACAACCGCATACAATGGTGGTTCAAACTCGCAATCAAGAACAGAGCACAACTGCTACTGATGATACTCTCACTTTGACTCAAATTAGTCAAAGTTTGACTCAGCTAACTCAGTTTGTTCAAGCTATGGATGAGAGAATCAGTGGAAGGATGGATACATTTCATCTCTTTCAAGGTTATGCTACTAATGAGTTGGCTAGGTTGACTGGAACAGGAACTAGTACTCAACAGAGCACTGACTCTGTGTTACCCACTGGAGTACAACCAGTTGTTGCACAAGGACTTGTACCCAATAATCATCCACACAATCCTTATGGCAGACTCACACGACTTGAGTTTCCAAAGTTTTCTGGTGAGGATGTGAAAGGTTGGGTGTTTAGAGTACAACAGTTCTTTGCTATTGATCAAGTGAGGGAGGATCAAAAGCTGAGGTTAGTTTCCATGCACTTGTTTGATAAGGCTTTGCATTGGCATTTACAATTTATCAAAAGGCATGGAGAAAATGTGCCTTGGAATGTGTATGAGTCTGAGATAGTCGGTAGGTTTGGGGAAGTACATGATGATCCTATGGGTGAGCTTAAGAATTTGAAACAAACAGGAGATGTCCAAACTTACCAAGACAAATTTGAGGTGTTATTGAATAGGGTGGATTTGACTGAAGTACAATCTGTGAGTATGTTTATTGGGGGATTGAAAAGTGAGATAGGTATTCCTTTAAGAATGTTTAACCCTGCTACATTGAAGGATGTTACTTGTTTGGCCAAGATGTAGGAACAAACAGTGGCTATTATGAAGACTAAGCCACACTATACTCCTTTTAGTGGTTCTAGTTTTCAAACTAATAATAATGTTAGTTCTAGGCCACAAACTCAAGCTGTCACTGGACCTCCTCTATTGGCTTTACCAGCAGCTCCAAAACCAAGCATTACATATCCTGGTAGAAGGCAACTAACTCAAAAGGAGATAGAAGAAAAAAGAGCAAAGAATCAATGCTTCTATTGTAATGAGAAGTATGTACCAGGCCATAAGTGTTGTGGCCAGCTGTTTTCGTTGGAAATATGTGCAGGAGAAAGTGTAGTAGAGAGTTGTGATGCTTATGAGGCTGCTGAGAAGCAACTGATGCATAATTTTGAGGATAATATGATTGAGGAGCCTCAAATCTCAATTCATGCTTTAACTGGTAAAGGTTCTTATAGGACAATGAGAGTGAAGTCTTATGTGGGAAAACATACCTTGCATTCTCTCATTGATTGTGGAAGTACACACACCTTTTTGGACCTCACAACTGCTAAGAGGCTAGGCTGCAAGCTTAAAGCAATCTATCCTATAGAGGTTTCCATAGCCAATGGTCAAGTGATTCACAGCCTATTTGAGTGTAAGGGGTTCAAGTGGACTATCCAAGGTGTGGAGTTTGTGTCAGATGTACTCATTCTACCTCTTGGTGGATATGAAATGGTATTGGGAGTCCAGTGGCTTTCCACTTTGGGTATTATCAAGTGGGACTTCAAGGAATTGGTCATGGATTTTATGTACAATGGCAGGAGAATGGTACTTAGGGGAGCTCAAAAGCCTGTTTTGCAGTGGATATGTGGGAAGAAAACATGTAACAAAGTCAGTAGTGGTGGAGCACAAGCCAATGGCCAAATGTGTGCTGATCCAAACACTCTTTTTAGCTTAGCACCAACACAAAGTGAACCATCTTTATCACAATTCAATGTAATTATGGAAGAAACTCAAGATGTGGATGATATGCTTCCCTCATTACTACCACCAAGAATACATGAATGCACCATTTCACTTTTTCCAAACACTTCTGTGAAGACTGCTGTTGAAATAAGGGTTAAGGAATTGAAGGAATCAGGGGTCATTAGCAACACTCAAACTCCTTCTTCCACTTTCATTGACATGTTCAGAAAGGAAAAAGGAGTTGCAGATTATGGTAGGAACTATTGGGTTGATTGTAAGAAGTTAGTTTTTGAGAACTGTGAGAACAAGCAGTGTGACACATTTGATATGTGGAAATGGCCCAACAGAAAAAAACTATTTGTAGGCTGTTTTGTCATGGAAATTGGTTGTAGTCAGAAGGAGAGAGCTGGAAAGGCCATTCACACACTTAATGATGCAGTAATTGGTTTTCAGAAATGGTTTATGGAGATAGATATGAAGAAAGTTGCAGTGGTTGCAGTTTTATTGATGAAGAAATTTTGGCTTTCTCAAAGTTGTGGAATGGCTTTTGGGTCAGAATTCAAGTGCTTGTTGGAACCTTGAGGTCAAGGTTCTTAAGGGGGATGGAATGATACATACCAAACTGATAAGTCAAGAGGTCAAGGTTCTGGTTTTCCTCTGCTTCCCAACTTCATCATATGGCCAGGTGTCAGCCTGCTATTGGTCTGAACACGTCATAGCTCAGTCAACATAAAGTCAAACCCCTAACCGCCTTTCCCTCCATCCTTCTATAAATAGTTGTCATCTCTTTCATTTTCATTTCAAGCTTGATTTGTAATTTTCTTAGTTTCTCATTCTCTCTGTAACAGTTCTTCCATATCAGTTAATAACAGATCATTGGATTCACAGTTTCGTGTTCCTTTTCTTCTATTGGAATGCCTGACTTGTGTTCAAACCTATCAATCCTATCCTAATTAGTTCTAGTACGTATCACGTACAGAAAAAAGGTACCCTCTTTTTCCCTCAAAACCCTAATGGTCAAGCTTTATTACTGTGTATGCATATGTTGATTTCTTTGCTACTTTTTTCAGGTTAGACGTCTTCTGTGCTAGGTATGCATACTTGATTCGGTTTCTGTCAAAGAATGGCATAACTCGACTAGCGTCATTGGCGTTTTGCTTAATGATTGTTACAGATTATGGCTCCATTACTTTTGGTATGTCAATTAAAATATTTCTTTTCATTTATCTAAAACATGTCAATATAAGCAACCAATTGACTAATTCCACCTTTGGCGATCTGCCATCATTAGGCCATCTTTGGGAGGCTACCTCCACATGTATCTTTATATGCTGATCATTGCGACTTGCTTTCCTATGCAGAAGCATATGAAGCATAGGTATACACGCAATGAACATGTAGGGTCAGGCAGTGTTGGAGCTGTAGGTGTTCGATCGTCTGATATGGATGGTGCAATAAAGCCACAAGTCGCTCACAACCATTAAGCAGCAACACAGTTTCTTAAAGATGCATAAAAGATAGGTCCGTACTAACAATCTGAAACCGAAGCTTATTTTGTATTATTATTAGTTGACACTTATTTGTAGGAGTAAATCGCGGTTCAGTGAGCATTAGAAGACCATGAAGTTGTACAAACGTGATCTGCAAGTGATTTAACGCGTGACTCCATTGGGACTAAAAGTCAGTTAGTAAAGATGATACGCAATTGATTATTGTGTTTTCAGTAGTAATTAATATCATAATCTTGTGGTGTAATTGTTGCTTCTGAAACATAGATTGATCTGCTGACGTGACAATATCATTGATCATTTTATTCTTGAGCGGTGTACCACTTTTGAGATTTTTTCTGATGAAATTCTTTTAAAAAGTGAAATAATTTGTTACTGGTGGCAAAAGTACATCAACCGCCACAACAGCATTGAGCTTACAGCCTTGGGAATGGGTTAGACTTTAACAATACAGCTCTGCATTTTTTTGGCCAATTATTGTCGAGAACATATAACGTAAACTCAGAAACTTGCTTAAACTAATTTTGGTGTTTGTAATGCATGCAGCCATACCAACTGTTGTTATAATTTCTGAGATTCTGAAGGGAAACGGACTGGCAATTCAGAAATGTAAGGATTCCATTTCAATGATTTATTAGTTCATATTATTGAACATTTGTTACGTGTCAAACACTAATCTCCACATCAACTATTAAAAGCAAAGATGAATCCACTAGAAAATTGATTCAAAAGGCTAAGGTTATCCTTTCTTCCATTAATTCACTTTCTCTCAGTTGTTACTAATCGAAGTTTTGTGCTGCATTATCTTACATCATCATTCTTCAATGCAGATTGAGATTGTGATGGCAAAGAATGAGCAATTCGAGAAACCAAAGGCTCACTCGGTGACACAAAAGAAGGGTGTTTACCTTAAGGTTAGTGTTTATGCCTTTTGATTGTATATCACTAAATAGTCTCTCTGACATGTTTGAATAGTAAAAATGTTTCTGTTATATATAGAATAAAGTCAAATTAGGAAAAGCAAAGAAGAAGAGCGAGGGAGCAGTCCCTGATATTGATATCAGATATATATAAGCTCTGCTTAATCGGTTTAGGTTAGTTTGGTATTGGATATTATTGTGTTTTGATATTTGTATTTGCGCGAAACTTTGTTATGAAGTTTATAATCGGACTACCTTGGTGCCCTTTTTGGATGATAGGGTCACAAGAATGGAACCCTAAACACTTTCCCATAGCAAGCTATCAAGATGAGGACAAATGCAAGGCAATCTTTTTCCAGGTATCAATTATAACTTTTTTTGGTAGACTATACTTTTTTGAGTTTGTCCTAAATACTAATCATGGAAAAAGTTAATTGACCTTGACAAACAGGTTCGTGTCACAAAATTAGTATCCAGAACTTGCAAAACATGTAAACAGATAAGCCTGAGTAATTCATTTATTAAAATATATATTTATGAACCATACGGATGCGCCACACAGGCAAATATAGAAATGCGATATAAACAGGACTTTGATCCCAAACTCCAAATGAAAGGAACTTATCGTGATACAACTGATCATGCAAACAGACTAATAACCTTTCATCAACTATTGACATTTCATCGACACTTTAAGGAGGCAAATTACTAAAATTAAACAAAAACAAAATGATATGATGCCCGCAAAACATTCAAAGGATGTGTGATCCAAGTTTGGGGTTAAAGCTACTACTCCTATAATATCGTACAATAACAATAGTAGGTGTCTTCTTCTTTTACCTTAAATGATTCATAGTGTAAATTATCTTCATATACAATTGATGGGATAAACTATTGATTTGCTCTCATATATCTTATGCAGTTTTCGCATTTGAGGTATGATTGATGGATGATACTAAAAAATATGACATGCCAATGCTATCAGTACCAGACTGGCAATCTGATAGATATGAGCCTAATACAAAGCGAAGATTCAAAACCAAGAACATAAGTGTTTCAATATCCATCCCTGTGAACTCTATTGAATTAAATTATGGTGCACCAAATCACATTTGATTTGCAGGTCCTTTACGGAGTGATAAAATACCTCCCGCAGAGCCTATGGAACAAGACCGAAATAAAATTATCCAACAGAGGAAGGCGTCCTACACAAAGGTTTGCCAACTTTTTATTTTTCTCCATCTATTCTATTAAAAAATGTATTTCTAATACTATATGCAACGATATTCTTGCATTTAACAGATGCCATTTGTTTTTTTCATTGTCATATTATACATCCTCGAGATTTGAGATGGAAACCTTTGAGTGATCAATTCCCACGATCCGTTTCTCATGCTAAATACCTCCACTTGCAGTCACTCTCTAACAACGTTTAAGAAACTACTAAAAAGTAGTTGCATGATAACTAATGAGTTTTTGGGTGGTCCAAGTAGACACGTAAGTTTAACAACTTTGTAATCATCAATTTTGGGGTCAAACTCAAACCGATATAATCAAGAAACACACCGTACAAGTAGAACCCATAAAAGCCACATCAGCAACAAAGCTTTATCCAAATTCGTGTTAGTCCCTTGGCAATGAGTAAATACATATAATATGCTGATATTTTAACATGGGCAAAATGAACCGCCATTGAATAGGAAACACACATTCAAGAGGAACCAGAAAGTCCATTGAAATGACTGCAACCTGTTTTGACCCGTTATCTTACTGATGTATAACTAACCATTTTGTGACACCTGATTCTCACTAACGATATGATACTTTGTTTCTCACAGCAACGCAAAGAAAAATAGTATATCCGATGTATGTTTTTACAGATATACATCATCAACTTCTAACCCGAGTGGTCCAATAACTAATATGGATAAAAAAGCAGTGACTGAATGGGCTGCTATTTTGATAATAGTTGTTGGTGGTGTTATAATGATAGGGGTACTCAGAACAATGACTTATTATGGGGGTGATATTTTGATAATATTTCCTAATGTGATATGACATTGGCGAACAGCTTATTATGGCTATAATTGAAAGATTGTTGGTTATATTTTCACGTAAATTAGTTATTTATCATATGTAATGTTTTGGTCATAATGATTTACTATTGTGAGATGAAAGAACCACAATTGACGGCTTCAACAATCAGGTGCCTGACTTGCAACAGAACATTCAATTCTGCAAAAGCAAATGACCATCTTGGTTACCTACCTATTGCGTTCCTTCAGATCCATTCATGTTCCATTACTAAATTCAGATTTTATATGTCTACTGAATTTAAAAAATGCTTTCTGTTTAATTATATAAAGAATCTTGAAAGGAGTTTAGGTTACTGTAGGAGGGTCTCAAAAGGACTATCGAAGTCAAAGACGGTGAGTTCCGCAAAAGTAAAGTTTTAAATGAGTGTTTGAGATCGTTTTATGAGGTGTTTCTGTCTGCTGCAAAACTGCAATTTTAAGTAGCTTAAAACCGCTTATTTTAAAAGCAAATATGCAGCTTTAGAAGCTGCTTAGGATTGGATATTTATTAATTAAAAGTTAAGCAAATAGCTTATGTTTTGATTATATTATGTGACTGAAGAAGTTGACTTTTAAGTATGGCTAATTATGCTTTTAGTTTTCTATTATTAGGCTGAGAATGAGATGTTGATACTTGCTTCATAACGTTAAACATGTATTTAGATGTTTACACCATCCTAAATCGTTATTATTTAAGAAAGGTTAAATGAATAACGATAATTGTTATGGTGATCACTGATCCTCACTTTTTCTGTTTCAGGCATCTGGAATTGCTGTGGTGATTGTTGGACACAGAAAAGATTCTCAAAGTTAAGTTAATATGAAGAGAAAAGCATGTGCCGAGGTTGGTATTAAGTCTATTGACATCGATTTTCCGGAACAAATAGCTAAAGCTGAATTGATGGCAAAGATCCCATGAGTTAAATGCAGATCCTGATGTTCATGGTCAGTTAATTATTAGTATATGTAAGTATATGTGATGTCAGTTAATTATTAGTACAGGAGCATATATTCCTAAACAATAATACTAGATTTTTTCTATTAGTTGTTCATGACTGTGTGGATCAGAAGTGAATTTTCACCCATTTAGCAATTTTGATTCATGCACTTATGTCTGGGTTGATTTGGTTATGGCTCATCATAAACATGCACATGTCGAAAATCATGCAAAGTGTATGTTATTGCATAGATCCTTAATTTATAAGGATTTAAAAAATGGAAAAAGGTGTTTCCCTGACCCAAATGGATCTGTATTAATAAGATTCTTCTTTTCATCCTTACTAAAGAAGTATTCGTTTATTATGGCACATTTAAGGCTCTACTTTGTATCAAGAATTGTGAATGAACCAAGTGCATGAGGCACGTAAACAGAAAAAATGGGCCAAGTTACTTATAAGTGTTTTGTTACTCGTGCAATTATTCAATCTTTAGGAAGCATTTAGTTTGTAACCATGATTCAGCTCTTCATCAGGGGCCAAAATAGAACAACTACGATTTGAACTACATGTCATCAAAATATTTACTTATAAGATGAGAAGGAGTGATCAAGGAAGATTTTGTTGATGCTCCTTCCTTAGAATTCCACTTGGTTACTCTCTGTCAAAGAACACCCAATACGAATCCTCCTCCAGGTAACTATAAGATAATTGTTGGGGTACAAAAAAAATACCTCACACGTCACATCTTTTTAAATATATACCAGTATAAATCTTTCTACATATAGGGTAGCAGCCTTGGATATACAAAATACTGTAACTGAAAAGAGTGCATTGTGTGAAACAATAATTTCCTAAACTTTAGAAAAATGCTACACATAAAGCTTTCTACAAAAGGGAAATGATGATTATTGTTGAACAATCAACCGAATTCTCTGCTTAGACCAACAACTCATGCTAATGTCGATTTCAACTTTAAAATCGACTATTCTCCTTATGTAGGAAACATTAACCAGATGAGATCCCATCTGCTACTGTTAATAAACTGTAGTACGTTTAACTCGTGTAACCTGGACTTGACCCGTACACATTACACAACACACTACTGTTAGCTATACACATCTGACACGTTTGAGGCATAACGACTTATATCATCCCGACCAAACCTGCCACTTCTAACACTGAATTTTAAAAAGAAGAATTGCTTTATAATGTTACTAACGGATCTGTGGTGGAGCTATTTAAATGAATTTTTACTTATTATAAAATTTACTGGTCATTGCTTATTACTGATATGGGTCAAATGTGTCGGGTTGGGTGGCTCAACAACAATTTTTAGTTCGTTTTTTTATATTTAAAATTAACGTGCCCCTTTTATACTTTAAAAAAAAACCGTAGTTTATTTCTATATCTGAATGACACCAAATGGGTTTAAAAAGAAATAAAGCGGCTTGTGAACACATGACCAATATATTTTGGATGGTAGTTAAATCTTAGATGGCGGAATCAGCCAATTCAACTACGTCATGAGTTTATGATGCACACTGCGTTACAGTTACACATGTTTAAATGTCTTTACGTCATGAATTTATGATACATTATGTTTCTTTTTATTGATCTTGCATTGCATGCAGGTGGCTGATATGAAAAGATCATGGCCATAACCTACTCCCAACTACAACTACAAATAATTTATAGAAATTGATTACTTCCATTTAATGTTGGGTTGAGATATGTCTGTTAATTTTAAGGATATTTTTTTTGCAGGCTGAACTTCAATACTTGCACGAGAATGCAGGAATCGGTGCCAACATTGGTTTGACTGCTAAACCCGAAGTCAACTTTTATGGTGTGGATGGGAACAACACAGTTGCACTTGCGCTAACATTTTCTTTCATACCGCAACTGGGGTTCTCACCAAGTACGTACAATCGAGGCTTGAGTTTCACCACTTCTGATCTCATTGCATCCTTGATTCTGTGAGTGACTCTTTAGCATGGAATTGTTATTTTTAATATTGGATTAGGATGTTGCGTAAGGTGTCAAATCGGATTGATTTTGGCGTTGTTAGGTTGATTTACAAACACTTTATGTTGTTCATTTCATTATATACTAGATTAATATTTATATAAAAAAATAATAATAATAAAATAAAATAAAATAGTTTTTTAGTCATATCATTGTTGTGATCATATTTGGCACACTTTCCACTCTTTTTAGTAACCAGTTGCGTAGGATTTTTTTTTTTTTTTTTTTTTTACATATTTTGCTTAGTAATGGGTAGGATTTGTTCATAATCTACATTTAAATGGGTCTTAAATGAATGTTAGTCTCTATTGTTATTGTTTGCTATTTTATATTTCGATAGTTGACTATCGAAAAAAATAGTGTGCGATTATCCAGGACGTGAAACGATGGCATGACACATGAGTAGCTAGGCACGAACCATTGTTAGAAGATGAAGTTAAAGAAGACATAGAATGACTATGAGAGCTATAAAGGTACCAATTTTAACTAAGATATTGTAATACAGAAAATTAGAGTTGGTAATTTCGATTCTTTTACCTATGAAAGGGTCGATTTGGGTAATATTTGATATTTAACGGGTTAAATGCTTAACATAAAATAAGTTGCTAACGGGTGGAATGGGTAACGTAAAAAAAATACTAATGGGTCAAATGGGTCGAAAGTCAAATAAATAATTTAGAATTATGCATTATTTTTAGTTCATGAAATATGCTTCAGTAATATACCAATGAATATAATTAAATGTTTATTTGTATTTTTTATGTTTTTTGAAAGGTTACAAAATTAATTATTTAAAATGCAAGATCAATTTGCTAGGTTCTATAATGGGATGTTCAAGCTCTTTAAAACAAAACAAAGCTATAGAATCTAAAGAGCAGGAACATGCATTCAAGAGAAGTTGGTTAGATAGAGAGCTTATACATAACTGGAGAACCTCATGTGAACATGCATTTGGTTTTCTTTCATGGGCAACTATATATCGTTGTCTCAAGGGTTAAGAGCAAGAAGGGTTTGGAGATTATATTTTGTGATAGAGATAGTAAATACACAAATTCAACGACACACGTTGTGTATAAAGATTTTTTTTTCTTTTTTGTTTTTTAACTAAAAGCATTTATTTTGTAATGACATATAATTTATTAAGTTTGATTCCCTTTTATATAAAGCATGAACCAGAAGAACAAAAGGATGCAAATTGAACAAAAAACCTATAGTTTATTTTTGTTTCACTTAAGTTTTTTCAAGATATTTATAAGGCTTGCTCGCTCATAGAACTGGCTATGCTTTGATACTTTGTTCTTGCGTACCACTATGAAACTTTTTTTTCTCTCATAATCTATAACCGTTTGTTTCTTTACGTTCTTAATGCATCCAATTAAAAAATTGGTACGTTTGTATCTTATTTTTAGTCAACTTATTTATCCAAAAATATTCATAAGTCATGCCCGCCCATCGGGCGGGCTTCGACATCTAGTATATATATATATATATATATATATATATATATATACTTTGTAGTTTTAAAATAAATACGTATTTTTACTAAAAATATTTAATTATAAATATTTTTATTAACGATATTATTTTCACAAATAAATTAACATTTATTGAACAGTGAACACCGGTTCGTATCAACGTTATAAATAACTACGTAAAGTTATTTTGGAATATTTTAAGACACCCTAATGGATATCACTGTACTCGAGACATATCGCATGTCATTTACGAATCGAATCTAAGACACCGATGACAATATATATATATATATATATATATATATATATATATATATATATATATATATATATATATATATATATATATATATATATATATATATATATATATATAGGTCGCAAGTCGGAGAAATTTCATTGCTAGTCGTAGCAGTACACCGTCACTTTGAGCACCGTTGTGATTTGCACACCTGTCAGGTGAGTTCATGGTCCCACATTTTTAATTATTTCTAAACCCCGTAGGGAGATACATGCTATAAACCGAACACAAGTATTTTCTGTATGTTGTTACTACCTGATATTGCCTAAGTTGACACCCGTGCTACAAGTCCCTCATATCAGGAACCTTAATCAGTTGTGAGTGAGCGCGAATATAGTTGATAGATCTATTGGAATGGCAGCCCATCTCTGTCAAAGTGATTATTTGGCAGGAGGTGTGTTATATTCGAGGTACCATGGAAATTTGGCACATTTTTAGTCACCGAGGGCCCCTTTGTTATCTACACCCCTCGTGGTGTAGGTGATTATTATCTTTACGATATGTCGATACGATGTTAAGGCTTGCGTTTCGTGAGGCTTAGGAGCAATATTTCACCAGTTTAGTCAAGACCATTCTATCTTGGCTTGTTTATTTCAAATGCTTGACTTGTGTTCACACTATTACTATTTAAACTACTATGGATTCACTCAACCATTGTGTTGACTTTTTAAGCATGTTTATCTCAGAAAACTAGCAGGCATGGTGGCACGGAGCTGGCAAAAGAGCACTCAGGACCTCCCTTTTTATTTCAATAATAATATCATTCTTTTCAAACTCATAACTTCTTTTGCGAAACAATTAACATTTGGAAAATGTTCTAACTCTGAGTACTTTGAGTTTTCATGGAATGATATTGACTATCTTTTGAATTGTTTTCTATGAGTATGACTGTGTACTAAACTGTAATGACCCCGATTAGACTTCCGCTGCTTATCAAATTTTCGGGGTGTTACAACAGAAGCACGCTTGTTGGTGTTTTTCCGCCTAATATCTCTCGACCTTTGCACGGTGTTAAATTATTGGGTGGGCCTGCTAGTTTGGACTTTGAGTTTAGTACTGAGCTTGTTATGAAAAGGGTTGCTAAAACCATTGAGCTTATGGGTGCCGTTGCTAAGCTTAATGATCCTCAGTGTGAGTTGTTGCTCCTTCGTGCATGTGCTGGTATTTCCAAGTTGTATTTTTCTATGCGCACATGTTCTCCTCGTGTCTTTGAGTGTGCTTAGGTTTCATTTGATGCGGCACTTCATTCTTCTTTGGAGCGTAATAACTGCTTCGGGACCTGGTTTTGGTGATTGGAAGTGGAGACTTGCCACATTACCCTTTGCGTTTGGGGGGCTTGGTGTATATTCTGCAGGTGATGTCTTGAACTATGCATTCCTTGCTTCTAGACTTCAATCTGCTAGCTTATAGACTAAGCTTCTCCGACATTCTGGTATTGTAACTTCTGGTCCTTTCTTTGATGATGCCTTATATACTTTTAGTGCAAAAATGGAGATTGATCTTTTGAGTAACCCAAGTGAGATTGTTGCCCCCAAACTCATGAAAACATTGGCAGACATACATTTCACACGTGTTGCCCAAACGGTTGAATCCACCTTTCACTTATCTTCTCGACAGATGGCGCTATGGAGTTCGCAAAAGGAAGAACACACTTCAGATTGGCTTAGGGTGGTTCCAATATCTGGGTTGGGACAGGCCATGAATGCTAGGACTTACCGATGTGTGTTGTGTTATCGGCTAGGTGTTCCCCTATTTTCTGTTTAGATGCCGTGCTCAGCTTGTTCTAAGGTCTTTACTGGGGATATTTATGGGGACCATGCTGTATCGTGTGCGGGTATTATTGGCATTAAACATCGGCATAATGTAGTGCGTGATGTTCTTGTTGACATATGTTCTCGGTCAGGAATTTCAGCTCGTAAGGAGGTTGATATTGGGCTTAGTGAGGAAAGGAACAAACCCTTACGCCCTGTTGATGTGTTACTTTACTCGTGGGATAGTGGGCTTGATGTATGTGTTGATCTGACAGGGTCATCACCTTTGACGCAAACCGGTATGGTTGATTTTGTGCTGGGTAGTGCGGTTATTGAAGCCGCACAATGTAAACGTGTCAAGTACGAGGCTAAATTCGCGGATATTAGATATGGGTTTCTCCCCTTCTCATTCTCTTCTTTTAGAGAACCTGAGAAGGATGCGATTACCTTACTAAAGCGTATCCGAAGATTCTCGGTGACTCATGACATTGGAGCACGTGCTGCTGCTCATATTTTTAGTCGGATTAGCTTCGCTATAGCTAGAGGAGTGGGGCCCAGTTAGTATCTCGGCTCCCCACTAAGCTATACATGGTGATCAGTGGATCGGTACAGACAACCTGAAAAGTACTTCACAATGGTTCCGAATCCTAAGACAACAAGGCTTTAATGTTTCATCTGGTATGTATCTTTTTAGTATATACTAGATCGATTATGTACACACGCTAAGTTATGTTTTACACATGGGTACTTGTTTTGGTCATGTTATAACAGGAATCTTCAAGAACCATATGGATGACAAAGGAAAATTTAGAAACACAAGTCAACACACGTAAGGTTGTTTGGTCACGCTATTTGGTTCACGACCAGTTGGTCCATCTGGTTAAACTTAAAAAATTCGGTCCTCTGCAAGTCACATGGTGTGGACACTGGACAGTGTCCTCCCATGTAATTTTCGCCCATAAGTTGAGGGATTTGAATGTAAATATATCATAACACAGGGGCCATATCGATCAGTTAAATCTATACAAGCTTTTTAACGATATATATGCATGTCATGACGTAATTCCGTTAATCTGTTAACTTTCATATTCTTTTCGATCTTCATAACTCAAATCCACCATTTGCATCAAGAAAAACCCATATGATTCGAATCATTTGTTACCAATTTACGTAAAAAAAGAATCAAGGAAAATGATGGCAAAAACGCTTAACTCCCAGAAACTTTACACGCGCATGAGGTTATGGGAGTTCCCGGATCAATATATCATTGAACCGACAGATGGTTCTTCGGGTTCTTGTTTAGCTGTTAGTCGTGTTAATGGCTCCATGACTCTTGTTGGTTCGTTCTTTTTATGATTATCTTTTTAATTATATACACGTACATTTGGTTTTATAAATTTTTTTTACCTGATTAGATCGGACTAATTATTAATTGTTTGTTTGCGTAGATGAAGTTCCACATTGTTCATCAGTTCGTGTTCCGAAGATTCAGACTGTTTTTGGTGTTCTTGGAATGCTAAAACTATTAGCAGGTTATATGGTTATAAGTTGCATAATATACAGTTGATATTGAATGAGATCTTTGAAAAGAAAAGATGTTTGTAAATCTGTTAAGGGGGTGTTTGGGATTTGGTTGTTAAAACTTCTTGCCGCGTTGTTGATATTTTAAGCACTTTGTGGGAGAGGGGGATTGCTTGTCCAAACTGCTTATTTGATTATTAGTAAGTGAAATAAGTTGTTTCTAAATAAGCAGTTTGGAGTTGCTTTTTCAAGTTTGAATATTTCAAAAAAGAAGTAGATTACCATTTTGATACAAATCCCCAAACACCCCCCTTAAGTCTGTGGTTTGAATGATTAAAGTAGTTGCTAGTTTGGTAAAATAGTTCAAAGTTTAACAATAGTTCTACTTTGATTACTTATACTGTTAGAAAGTTAACGATTCTTATGTTATGTAAAAATTCTTTTTGACAGTCTGCAATGACTATTTTGCGATTTATGGACTACTGGAAGTTAATGGTTCTTGTGTCTGTAAGATTTTGAACTAGTGGTACTTTTCATGACTCTTGAAATGTTTTTGTTATAATTTTAGGATCATATTTATTGGTTGTTACGGATCGTGAAACTGTTGGAACTTATTTGGGGTATCCAATCTTCAAAGTTACGTCACTCAGAGTCTTCCCTTGTGATCATTCATTAAGAAATTCACCCGAGGAACAGGTGAAATGACCTCATTACCCATCACCTATTCTAATCGATTAAATGTTATGGTAGTATATGCGATTGTTTAACGATTCTGAATTTTGACAGAAACGAATGGAATCTGAATTTTCTTATTTGTTAAAAGTTGCTGAAAAGACTCGCGGCCTGTATTTCTCATATGATGTCAATATAACACTAAGGTCATTCTAATTACCCTAAACATAAGAACGTAAACTCTATTGTTTGGTTATAACGGGTGTTAAAATTGAATTTGCTGGTTTCATTTTGTAGTGCCCAACGTTTGAATGATTTAGGTGATGAAACAAAGCTGCTTCCTCTTTGGAGACAGGCTGAGCCACGGTTCTTATGGAACAGTTATATGTTGGAAATGTTTTCAGATAACAAGGTTCGTTTTTTGGGTAAATTTTGACTTTAGAACATACGAGTTGCCGACCTTGTCTGATCATTTGATTGCAGCTTGATCCATACATGCTTCCTGTTATTCAAGGGTGTATCCTTTCTTTCATTACTATTTGCTTTTGCAATTTATACTATGCAAACCATATTCCATCGTTCCTTTTTTTCCCTTGACTTATCACCAGCATTCAACACCTTTCAGTCGGCTATAGGTGTAGATATAATAGACGTCACCTTGATTGCACGAAGGTGTACTAGGAGAACAGGTATGATTGTAACTTATACTAGTAATTTTGTATTAGAATACTTATTAGTTAGGTGTTAAGTGTCACGGACAGCTTTGTTGAATGTGAAGTTTAACTTTTGGCCAGGAACACGGATGTGGAGAAGAGGAGCTGATCCTGATGGTTATGTAGCAAACTTTGTGGAAAGTGAACAAATCATACAGTTAAAAGGGTTTACTGCATCATTTGTGCAGGTTTGTATCATATACATCTGATGTTTTCCCAAACAATCCCTTAATGAAATGTAATCAGGATTCTGAAACGATATTAATGATATATCATGCTACATGGTACTTTAAAGCAACCTTTTGTAAATTAAAATGATAGCATTTACAAATAGTGTTTATTTCATTGTTGGTTTTATAGATCAGAGGTTCAATGCCTTTTCTCTGGGAGCAAACTGTCGATTTAACATACAAGCCTAAGTTTGATATCCTGAGACCTCAGGAAGCGGTGGGTGTACCCTGTTTAACTTTGTTGGCATATTTTAAGTACATGTAATATTGTAAATAAATTTTTCACGGTTTTTAACTGGCTACTGCTTTTCTATATGATGAAATTCTGCAGCCTCGAGTTGCTGAGCGACATTTTCTGGATTTAAGGAAGAAATATGGAAATGTTGTAGCTGTCGATCTTGTCAATACTGTAATATATGCTTTTCTCATGTCATTAGCTCTATGTTTTAGCAAGAACATGAACATGTTGTTAACTTGATTGCTTTCTATGTTTTAGCATGGTGATGAGGGACGATTGACTCAACAATTTGCCACTTCAGTGCAGAATATTCTTAGTGATGATGTGAGGTACGATAGTTCATAATCAATTCTCTTATTACATATTTTCTGTGCTATATGTTAAACAGGTAGACTTGTGTAGATACTTGCACTTTGACTTCCATCGCATATGTGGGCATGTTCATTTTGATCGGCTGTCAATCCTTTATGATCAAATTGAGGATTTTCTGATTAAAAATAGGTACTTTCTATCTCCATTATACAATTAGTATGTTTTCATTCTTTGGTCTTTCGAATCTACTTGTTTACATGTTTTTAGAATTGCAGGTACTATTTGCTAAGCGAAAAGGGCGAAAAGGTTGAAGGACAAATTGGAATTGTGAGGACAAATTGTGTTGATTGCTTGGACCGTACGAATGTCACACAGGTATACTTACTTTTCCCTTTAAGTATGATTTTGATGGTATACTTACTGTTCTAAAATTGCTGATGCAGAGCATGATTGGGCGCAAAATGTTGGAATATCAACTTAGAAGGCTTGGTGTTTTTACTGCTGAAGAAAATATCACCACACATCCTAACTTTGATGACTGCTTCAAAATATGTACATACTTCATTACCAATATTTCTTTAGATTATACGTTCTTTAAATTTCTTGTCATTTTAATTTTTTTCTTCTTCATGTTTTAATGACAGTATGGGCTAATCATGGCGACGATATAAGCATCCAGTATTCAGGCACGCCAGCTTTGAAAGGAGATTTTGTCAGGTAACTTACATGAGTTTGAAAGGAGATTTAGTTATGAGGGGTATTATAGACATTTTCTTTCCAAATCCTTATTGAAACTTTGTTGATATCATATTCAGGAATGTGTATCAATTTTTTGTTTGATGTAGTTCTTTTTCTGTGTCTTTATAGATTTGGTAAGAGGACTCCTGAAGGGATTCTTAAAGATGGCTGGAATGCCTTAATGCGCTATTACTTGAACAACTTTGCCGATGGCACAAAGCAGGTCAGCAAGTTTATTCCATAGCCACAACCACAAGAATGTTCATTTGATGTACTTAGTTACTTGTTTTTTTTGGTCTATAAATAAGTTTGACTGGTTTTAATATGAAAACTAGTTTGCTTGAACAACATAACCACAAGATTAGTTTCAGAACGACTTTTAAAGACAGCTAAATTTCATCATTTTTCCAGTTGACATTAGATTTTTTAACTCTCAGCTTGCTCTTCTTTCCTTTTTTGCATATGTAGGATTCGATTGATCTGCTGCAAGGTCATTACATCGTTTCTGTGACCCGTGATATGGCTCCAATTGCACCAAAAGGAGGGATTGAAGCCATTGCAGTAAGCACAGTCTAATGATAATCTTTTGATTACTTATGGCAGCAAATAGAAGAAATCTAAGCACAAGTGGAATTACCTCCATTAGTTACTTGGACAAAGTTGAATATAAGAATGCCTACAAGTTTTGATTTTTATCAACTTTTTTTGCAGTCTTTCCCGCTTGCTTTAGCGCTGATCATAATGGGGTTCATTTTCACGATACTGTCGCTCATGAGAGGTGAGTTTGTATTTTTACTTGATGGGTTTCCAAGAAAAAAAATGTTATAGCTTACATAAAACGTCATATTTGAGATTTTGGTTGGGGTACTTATAAAACTTTATATCTTTTATGCAGTTAGGAGTGATTACTGGCAATTATTGATTTCTTTGATTTGCGCGGGACTGAGTATAGCTGTCGCAACATTCGTGAAAGCCCATGGTCGACTTTTCTGCAATCGACCCTGTTTGCACAAACCTCCTCACTGATTAATGAGCCTGTTGGGAAGCTTTTAGTGGTAAAACTTTTTAGCTTACATTCATTTCTGGCTAAAATGATCATTCTTTAAGGTTGTTTTTTTGTAGTTCATGTTGTGCATTGGCCATTGGGCAATGTTAGAAGTCATGTGACTAAGTTCCAAACTGTGGGATTCTTTCTTTTTAACAATAAACCTTTTATATTCTTTGACTCTGACCCAAAGTGGAGCTTATGAGATGGTTTTTATTACTTTCAACATGAAAAGTCAAACTAGTCTCTTTTGACTTATGTGATCAAATAGATAACACCAAGGTTTTTATGTATTTAATTTCAATCCCTTTGAGTATGTACCATGATCAAGTGGATATTTCATATATCAACAACCATGTGGTCTAGTGGTAAACACTTAACTTGTTAAGTGTGCCACTAAGAGAGTAGTACCGGATGGGTGACCATCCGGGAAGTCCTCTTTGATCACAGGGTCTGTTGATACTACGCTTTCAAAGTCCTTCAATGAAGGTTTCAACCCACTAGGGTTCGAATTTGGAGAAGGCAGGGTTTACTTCAAATTAAGTGTCGTGCCTTCGGGCGGCTTAAGTTGAAGGTTTTCCCCCATCGGGTTTCGAATTGGTCAAGGATTTCTCCGAAAGAACCGTTCCAAAAAAAAAAAAAAAAAAAGTGGATATTTCATATGTGCTTTCTTTGAATCCAATTCCTGACAAGTCTGGCCTAATAGGCAAATAGGTGTTATTCTTATTGTGACTTGTTTGACTAAAATAGTCAACTCAGCATACATAGATTTGGTTATGACAAGTGCTTTTGATTTCTATAGAACATACAAAAACTGTAAATCATGCGATGAACATACAAACATTAAACATGGACATATACTTACTAACCACGGTTGTTTGTTCAAGTAGAAACGACATTCGGGTTCTTGCTCTTATTATCTTGGAGCTTATAAAGCTACAACATACAAAGTACTCGTCTTATTTCTACTATAAAAAAATAAATAGTAAAACACATAAATATGTGATATTGCAACTAACTTTTTCATCCATTTATGTTGAGATCATACAAACAAGAATTTGATGTTGAGATAGGTTTAAAGTTTAGAAGACGCATAAGGTGGCCAATAAAGATGAAACTCAATCTTGTATGTAACAGTTATTCCTGCTAGATTAACCGGAGACGATGTTACATAACCTTGAACAAATAGAAAATCGTCTGTACCTCCTACTACAGGGTGATTTGAAGGTTTGATGTTATGTGTGCCACCAACAATGGATATCGACCCTTTGTGTTTCTTCACATCCAAAGTGAGTTTAGCAATGGAAATGCTTTGTAGCCCGTCTAGTCCTGAAGTGATTGAGGTCCCTTCGGCAGTTCCAACAACTTTGGAAGTAGTGTTCGGTTTAAGAGTTAAGGGATCCTGAAATACAAACAGGGTCCCAAACGGAGTAGTGGTTGGGCCAACAGGTGGCCCAGTTACTCCGTTCACAATTATGTAACCGGTTTTGTTAAACGTTTCATGTTGGTAGAGTGAAAAGTGTAGAGATTTGAGTCCATGATGATGGTGGTGGTGGTGAGAAGTGGCCTTAAGTGGATTTAGGACAAACAAAGAAATGGTTACAAAAGAATAGAAATGCATGAAGGAAGCCATGCTAAAATGCAAATGTGAAGCTATTGTAGGATCAAATATAAATAGTTGAAGAGTAAGACTATAAGGAAGAAAGAAAAAGAAAATTTGGTATTTGATGGACTATAAGTCTACAAGTCAATGGAAAAAATAGATCAAGTTGTTGGCGTGTCTTTCTCGTTTCTCATGACTTTTTTAAAAAACTTTAGTACTTAATCTACGCAAGAAAAAGATGGCAACAAAGTCACAAACACTGTATCACTACTGTCCTTCAAATATCCTTCAAATATGACATTAGTGATTGCATCGATACAACCTTGTTTGATATATATACCAATTACATTAGTGACTAATAATGTCATGCTGTGAATACTTTTAAGGTGGTAGAAGAAAAAAATTATGTACAACAACTAATCACATTAACATTTCGGAATAAGTTTTGACAGGCATACACTTCTACGTTTGAAAATTTTAATATTCAAGAAAGAAGGCTTTAAGAATGAAAAGTAAGAGACCGTAAGAAGAAAAAAATAGATACAAAAAATTTAACAGGGTATGTGGTGGTCAATTGGTCACTAGTCACTACCATTTTAGTTACAAAAAATTTAAGACAGGGTATGTGGTGGTCACTTGGTCACTAGTCATTACCAGTTCGCGTAAACGTCATATCATATACCCTCGTACTAGTCAACATCTTTCTCACCATTTACGTATACATCACGGAAACATTCAAATACCTCATAACACACTCACACGTACACAAATTTTATTATCATTCGGTGGTGTAGACCACCGAATGCCTTCTATTTTGCTCGGCCACGTGTCTTGGTGACTTCGTTTACTCCCTGTATTAACCCTTCATGTGTGCAACAAGTGCAAAGTAGGAGACCATGCATCGGCATAGTCCCTTGTCACATCCGATCTTAGTGGGACGGTGACCGAGTCTTTCGTTAGGTTTCTTAAGATAACAAAACTATAATTTATTGAAAAAATGTTTAAAATATTGTTTTTTACATCTACAAATCGGCTGGAGGGAGTCACCATCAACCTATGCTTTTTTATGTTTTACTTTTACAAAACTATATGATTCCAATAAATTGTGCCACAACCAAAAACTTAGGTCAAGACGTTCACATTTAAGATCCACATCACATTTCATATTTTATACGGTAGCTTTTAATGATGGCGTGATGATTTTCTTTAGCTTAAGCAATTTTGATTTATTAGAATAATTAAGAACATCTAGAAAACTAACACAATAAATGTTTTCTATATCAAAATCAATCAACTCAACAGACTTGAAGGAACAAAGGTTGACAATCTATGTTGGAAAAAAAATGATTATCTCTTATATAATGAGAGAAGATACAAAATGAAAAAAATCAAATTTTCTGTTGATCGATAGGAGAGCTCAATTTTAAAATCGAGTCTTCTGATTGGCCAAAAAAATTCAAAATTGACTTCAATTTGGTCAAACACAACTAAATTTTGATTCCACATTCCAATCGATCTCCAGCAGAAGGTAACAGTCTTTTGGTCAGGCTTTGTTGATATCAGTGAAGTCAACACACATTCGCCACCCTTCGCTTCTTAACCATAACTAGGTTTGCCACCCAAGTTTGGTAATTCGCCTCTCTAAGTATCCCAGCCTGCATGAGTTCAACAACCTCCTTACAGGCAGTCGCGTTCCTTTCTGACACTAAACTTCTTCATTTCTGTTTTATTGGCATGATATGCTTGTACTCATTGAGCTTGTGTTCTGTGCTGAAGGGCTTTCCATCAATCCTAAGTGTTCTCGGAACTCCTGTCATGTCGAAGTATGTCCCATGCGAAGACATCCACATTAAATCGGAGCAACTTTTGTAACTCCATTTTGAAGCTCGTGGGAAGTTGTTTCCCAATTACCACGGTCTACTCCGGATAAAGTTTGTTTACCATGATGCATTCTTTGGCATCTGCACAGCTTAGAATGGCTTTCAGAGACTCTACACGACCTTCCTTGAATTTTTTGTAAGTATCCCCAACTTTTTCACCATTGTAACTAGAATGCACAGTTCCTACTCTGTAAGGTGTCTGAAACTTTATTGTTGCATGTATAATGGAGACTACAATACCCATCTTCTGCTTGGTGGTTCTTCCTATCAGCAAATTGTAAGGAGAATCCAAACTTACGATGGCAAAGGTGAGGGTTTCAGTCCTTGCAAGTGTTCCTTCCCCAATCGTTATTTCCAACGGTACCTCTCCCAAAGCCTATGCGTGTTCGTCTGAAAATCCTACCAAAGGTATTTTGGAGTCAATCTTCTTTGACTTGATCGAAGGCTTGAGTTTGAGGAAACAATGCTCGTATATGGTTTCACATGAGCTTCCACAGTCCATATATGCCCTGTTTACTTCACTCTTGGAGATTAACACCTTGATAACAATCAGATCAGTTAAGGTGCTTTGCATGTGATGCAGGGGAATGTTATTTTCTGCCACGTTTCTTTTCAAGTTCGGCTCGCTTCGATGAACCATGAATATAGGAGATTTGACTAGGGTAATTTCTTTGCCCAACTGAGTGTCGGAGGTCTTGTCTTTCCCCTTCTTTATACCTTTCACCAAGTGTGCTAGTTGTCCGGACCTTACGGCTTCTTCAGCTCTCTGTAATGGTTTTGTTTCATGACCATGATCTTCGTGGAAGTGAAAAAACTTGGTCACTTCTAGTTGTCATTCGAGGGGGTGGATCGAAGGCCTTTGCAGCCCTCTCTGTTGTAAGTATTTCCCTTGGAGATTTGATCAAACTTCCTAGGAGCCTATGGTTAGAACTTTTGTTGTATGGAGTGAACCTATCCTTGTTCTTCTTCATGTTTTTTTACCCTTTCCAAAGAATTCTTTGAAAACTTATCATGATTCTCCTTGTGTTCGATCGGAGCCCCATTATTAACCACCCCTTTGCTTCAATCCAAGTATACGTCTTTTCCATTAGGCCTTTGTAAGTTTCAAAAAGATCAGTTGATATAAATTCAACCAGGCTGTAAGTTCGCAGGCTATGTACGAAGCCAGAAATTCACTGATCTTTATGTAAACCCAGGATCTGCAAAGTATCATCAGTATATCTCGTGACGAAGGCTCTTGTACTTTCGCTTTCCCTCTATGTTAATATTGTGTATCGTCAAATGAGTCTTTGTGAACTTTTTTGTTGGCTAAAATGTGATCGAAACTTATCTTTAAGGTCATCAAGATTCGTAATATTGCTTGGCTTCTGCCTATTCCATGAGATACGAGCGAAGTCTCGTAAGGTATATGTAAACATGTGACATGCTACAGGCATAACCCACTTCTGTATTCGAATAGATGCAGAAAGTTATTAGGGTTCCCCTTCCCATCATAGGTACCTATATGTGAAGATATTTTTAGCCCATCAGGTAAAGGGTAGTCTTCGATCCATCATACAAAGGGTGCGATGGACCCCATGGGTTCCGAATAGATGCAGTTATATGGTGGTATGTACATTGGGGTAGCGTTGTATGGATTGTGACTTGGAGGTACATGTAACACCCCCAATTCAATGATGCAGCGGAATTCAAACTAGGTGTTACTCGACGGCACAATAGTCATAATAATAGAAAACGAACTCTAATTGAGTCGTTTTAAAAGATTTATCATTCAAATTATATAAATACCAGAGATTACAAAATGAGGTCCCAGATGGTTCCATGTTTACAATTTACATTAAATGAGTTTTTGAATGATAATAAAATTTATAGCCTTCTTGAATATCCGTGCTCCTCCGTGCCAGCCTCGTTCATTATGGACCTGAAATACATGCTTAAAACAATCAACACAAAGGTTGAGTGGAATTCGTAGAATTTGTAGTTAAATCGTTGAACACAATAATCGTAGTGTGAGCTATAGACTCACACTCATAGTTAGAAAACAAAACTGTTATTATTGCACTAAGCTCATGCAACCAAAGCATTAACATCGAACCAAAAATTGGCATTATAGAAGCCCTACCAAGGTAATATTGCCATTATACCTCTAACTATCAAATATAGTGCATTTGTTTGAACTCGTAGTTGTTCAACACAAATGGGATTCATCAATCCCAATAGATCTATTCACAATATTCGCGCTCACTATAGCTAGTGACTAATGGTTCATGATATAGGGACTTCGAACATGGCAATCGTTACTTAGTGACAATAAAACATAGTCGGGTAAGCATACAATAGAAAGCATTGTGTTCGAGTAGAAAAATAATAGCATGTATCCCCCCCATGGGTTTGTAAAATAGTTAAACAATAGAAAGTGGGGCTACGAACTCACCTTAAGTTATGTAGTAAGTAGTGTAAATGGTAGTTGAATCGCGAAGGTCTCTAAGAGCAACCTATAATAGAATGTTGCGACTTAGGTTTGGAGTAATGTCAAAGAATATGAAGAATTGCCTATATATGTCTTGCATATAGTCCATGATGTAGTACTTAGTATATAGTGTAAGTCTTTGAATAAAAATGGTTTATGAAACATGTATAGTTTGTATATCACTTACTACCGTTCGGGCCGACATAATTCAGAGGCCATGTAGTAAACGTTCGAGGAGCCAGGACACTTTAATTCGTAAATCCACAACTCATCTTGACGGTTTACTTTAATGAACCCCTCACATGAAGCTCCCTAGTGTTGTAGTATTTGATAAAAATATATAAGTTTTTGATCCGAAAAGTTACACTTCCAAATAATTGAATAAACTTAGGAAAGTTTATTTTTAAATGAAGATTGTTATTTCAATAAGTTTCTTAAGTCTAGTATGAATATTACTTGTAAAGTCTAATGGTTATTTTGATGGAGTAGATCTAAATTGGATGTTTATGTTGCCATTAACTCTTTAGTTCATGTTTTTGTCTTGGTAAGTTTATATGGTCTTTAGCCATGGCTTTGCCGTGACCTTGGTCGTTGTTACCATGGGCTTGAGACTCAACCTTGGCCTTAGCCATGGTTGTGGTCTTGGCTTTAGGTCATTAGACCTCTTGGTTATAACTAACCATAACCATTATATGGTCATTTGGTCTTAAAAAGGGGCTGTTAAGAATTTGAAGAAAAATATCACTCGTTAAGCGTTTTCAGGGCTCGAGCTTCTTAACTCCTGAACGAAAACGTCGTTCCGGACAACTTTCATGTTTTAAATTTTTGATGAATCGGAACAGAAGGGCCTCTTTCAAAATGGTCAGATCGTTAACAGTTTGTTTTAGGCAGTTTCGGCGTTTTGATTTCGCTAACTTCTTTTTGCCATAACTTTTGACTCGTGTACTCGTTTTAGGTGGTTCAAATTGCTATTTTTTTGTTTTTAAGTCCTCTATAACAGTAGGTAAGTGTTTCATATCATGGTTACTCTATTTTGGTCATGGTTCTCAATATAAGTCACTAGTTTTCTTGTTTACTTAACATAAGTTAATATATACTTTCCAAAACTTGTTTTAAAGATTTTTCTACATCATGAACACAATACAAAGACCATATATAGCATGAATGAAATATAATAAGCATAAAAATGATATTGAGTAAGAAAGTGTATTAGGGTTTCTTACAAATTTTGGCTTTGTAAAGAAAGGAAGTCAAGTATGAACTGGGACACTAAACCTATGCTTGCAAACCCTTCACCACAACTCTTGCAAACCCTTGCTAGCCTTTACATAACCCTTGTGAAAACCATTTAACCTCAGCCCCTAACACCTTGTGTAGCTCCTAATTCAACCATGGAATCACCAAACAAACTCTTGATTCATGAAGAGACTAACTATGCCTTCAACTTTGGTGTGTAACTTATAACTTGGAAATCAAAGGATCAAGGTTTATGGATTATGTGTGTGTCATTTGGAATGAAGAGAAAGGAAGGAATGAGCCTTGTATTTATAGCATGAAGAGGAGGTTAGGAATGTGCTTAGGAAGGTTCATTGAGGAGGTTAGTTTTTAGGATATTTTCCAAGACTTTGTGGCCAAGTTTACTTGCAAATGTGTTTAGCTTCCTATGTAAGCTTCTAACCTTTACTTAGTGACCAAGGAATTCCCCCATGTGGCTTATTAGATGAGATTTGGTGACTAGCTAAGTAAACTTGGTATTATCTTGTGTTACAGAGTGAGTTTTGGTCCCGGTAATCGGTAACGGTAAGTTGTTAAGTCGTGAAACTTAAAATCGGGTATTCTAAAAGTATGAAACTTATAAAAATGTTAGAACTTATTAATATAACCTATCTTAGCATATTTAATGAGTGACAAGTTCTATCGGGTTGCTTAAACGCTGTTAAAACTGGAAACGCAGGTCTAAAACGCGTAATTCGAGTAAAATGCTGAACTGGAAAACGTAAAATTCCAAAAGTTTTGGAATTGTCCTAAAATGAGATAAAATCATATTTCTATTGTTTATAGTGTTTTATGGACATATCGGAATGCTGGAATGACGTTTAAACCTAAAAGTAAATCTCGAACATGGTTTTGTGATTTTTGCAGAAATGATCCGACGAGTGTCAAACTCTCGGATTATCATTAAAATAGTTTAACTTACGAGAATATGAAATAAAAATTTTGGGATTGAATAGTGAAAGTGAATAGGCAAAAGTGAATAGTAGAAATGAATAGTAAAATTTTCGGGAATAGAAGTTAACCTGAAAATGCGAATTGTTACAGTACAGTAGTGGGAGTTTGGTTAGGGTAAGGTGGATAGGCCGTGTGTACACAAAAGGGGGCTTCCCCCCCCCCCCCCCCTCATGTGCAACGGTGGATATACCGTAGGCTAAAAAGGTACATTTCCTTAAGAATGAGAAAAACTAGGGTTGTTGACTGCCCATTTAATGGGGGGGGGGGGTATAAACCATGAAGATTAGACTGAGTTTGAAATGAGGGGTAGTTTGACCTATGTAAAGGTTGTGATGGAACCCCTGCTTCGGTCCTTCCTATGTGAGCAGCTAACAACGGAGGTAGTTTGACCCTTGTGTTTCCCCTTTGGTTGCTTCTTCCATTAGAATTATCATTCGTCCCTTCTACTACTACTCATTCTCTTTTGATCGGAGCCCCATTGATGCGTGGGAATTGCACCAGGCTTTACCTCTTGAGGGATCTCGAGAAGCTTACAACCCCCACCAGGCAGTGTACCTGATCGATGTAGTATAGTATAGTGACAAGTACCGGGGGATTGATCGTTCAGCTAGGAATAGTGTCGCTAGGATTAGAAAACCTAAAAACTAGGTCTAGAGATGAGGGATGATTCTTTTTGTATTTTTATATTTATATGAACGCAAGTAAAAATCTCGGGTTTTAAGGAGTTTGGCGGAATTAGTTGCTAGTCAACTAACCCAAAACTAAGATGTAATCAAAAATAAAATACTAAAAATGAAAATAAACTATATTAAACTAGAGTTGTGAGCAATATGTGAGAGAATTGTGTTTACTTAGATTTCACTACTCCCTAGATATCTTTTACACGTTAATTACTTGTTATAGTTGCGTGGATGACGGATTGTATTCCTTAATATCATTCATGGGGTGGCGTACTTACTTCCCCAATCCTATGAGCGCCTACTTCACTCCTATGTCGAGCCGGCTAAGAAACTCCTAACATGGGATCACTAGAATTTGCTCATGCATTAAATACAACCAATAAAACCTAGTACACATCGGTTCATGTTTCCTAAGACGTTCAAGCATGTTACACAATGGAGATCTGCCAGTTTTCTATTCATCCAATACAACCATAAACAAGTAATCAACACATAATTAACATCTAGGTTTCATTAGATCTAAGCAAACACAAGATAGATCTAGCCTAGCATGTTGAAATCAAGACAAGCACAAGATATAATCAACCAACACATAGACATATTGATTGAATTAAGAGAAGACTTATCTCAATAGAACATGAAAGGATTCAAGGGGTGAAAACCCTTGAAAACACTGTAAAATATAACCTAGGGTTTACGAAGTTCGGCCCTAGTTTTCTCCACACAAGTTCCTCTTTAATGAATGAAAAATAGAAAACTATATATAGAGTTTGATAGGTGACGGCGTCAAGAACAAAAGTCTGACGCCGTCATCTCGCCGCCAAATAGTTCCTCGGACTGCCTGGATCTGGGTCTGACGCCGTCATGTATTCACCTTATGCAGGCCGTCACCAATTTAACTCTTGACGCTCTTGTTGTGACGTCGTCAGGTTTGCACTGGGTCGTCATGGATTTTACTCTTGACGCCGTCAGGGTCTTCCTCTTGACGCCGTCAGGTACTGTTCTCAGCATGGAAAATTAAGTCTTTGCCGTTTTCTTCACTCTTATGCTCCAAAAACGTCCGAATTACTTCCTTTTTCAGAATTCACTCCCAAAGTACCTAAAATCACAAAAGGAACGATTTAGGGCAATATTTGGTCAAATAAATTCAATTCCGGGCTTAAATGACTCCCTAAAAGTGGTTCATTTTTCGCCTCATCATATACCCTTACACTTGAGATTTGCTTGTCCTCAAGCAAATGCGCTTTTATTCTAGTCAAAATACAAGTTAGGGGTCATTTAACACTAATATAAAAGTAATTACAACAAATAATCGTTCCACTAAAGACCAAAGACAAGCACGGAGGTCATACACTAGCACCTCACAAATAGTGTTTAGATTCTCACATCTCTCGGGAGTAATAAAGTATATATCATAATATGGAAATGGAAAATATCTCTCACTACCTGTCATAGCAAAATATATTACCATAGGCTTGGGAAAGGATCAAACCTCCACCACATGGCGTAAGCACCTAGGATAAACTATCAAAGAGGTCTTTTAAAAGGGTTGTAACGTTAGGTGTAGGGATATGAAATACACGGTTTTGTTGGATATAGGCAGTCTTTACTGGTGGCGAGTTAACAATCTTGGTTAATTACATGTACATTGTGGCGTTGCTAAGCCAAGACTAGACTCGACTTAAGCTAATAAATGAAAAATAACAAAAAAAAAAAAAAAAAAAAAAAAAAAATGAACATAGAATGAAAAGGGATGGTAGTCCGTATGTTTTTTCTTTTCTCTTTTTCTATTTTTTTTTCTTTTTCTTGATTTTTTCGATTTTTTTTTTTAATTCACTCTTACCCTACCATCCAAAATAATACATCATAGGGGATGTAAATTCCCTTACACTTGAGTTTTTACATAATTTACAATAAACTAATCTAATGACTCGAATTAAGAAAATCAGAACACTTGGAGTACTTTTAAGATTAACGCACATGCGGGGGTAATAATATTATGTTCTTCCCCATTACTCCATAAATAAGTACTTTACCCATGAGTCCCAATCGTCCCAAAATAATATGTACAAGGATATGACTCGACTTAGCAATCATGTAATTAATTAGATAATTAACTTAGGGTTTAACAAATAACAATAATGCACTAAAGATGAGTGCATACACTGAAGGCTAAGGCGATTTGGGTGTACATTTAAGTGGGGTGTAACAAATACTTCCTTTAAGTAAAATGCTTAAAGTTAGAAACGAAAAGATAGGCTCGGAGGGGTGTACTAGGGGTTTCGTGTACTAAAAATGAGTACAACGCTAATGGTGTGGGAAAATTAGTTGACTTAACTAGCCAAGTAATATGACTTAAATGGTCAAGTAATTATAATACGGGTTTAACACAATGGTGAACCTAATGCCTCTTATCATGTAGTAAATCCTACTACACGAATGTAGTCTCACTAGCGGTCTCGGGATGCATCACTAACGCAAGTTCTAGAATCTAAATGCTACCGGTACACTCATAAGCACTAATAGTAAATGCTTTTCCTATCAAATCTAAAGGCGAACCTCACATATTTGGGTGGAAAATTTTTCTGAATGGTACGGTTATGTGCTAGTCATACAATCTCCTATCCATGAGACGCTTGCTATGGCTAAAGTTTCACTCCTAAATGTTGTAAAAAAATTTAAATTTAGCACTAAAATTACACTAACAAGTATTTCTCATAGTTTTATTACACATCTACTATCAAACAAACAAACTCAAGCGAAAGTGTATCTGTAAGGTATCATCATTTTACCCTCCCCTTACACTTAGGATGAACATTGTTCCCAATGTTAAAGTAAAGAATGTAAAAGTGAAATAAGTAAAACAAATAAAATCAAATACTCCCCTGATTCGCTCGGTATGGATAATAAGGTGGCCAGGTTAGATCTTCCTCTAAGAAAATGAACAATCAAAGCTTCCCTTCCAGAAAAATAAATCATCTTCTTGTCATACATAACCTGTAAATCCTGAGAAAACAGACAAGGCAACCTCGCATAAAATCGGCGGCAATCTACATATGCTAATAAATCCTAGAAAACAAAATAAGATATAATGCTTGTGGAATGATGTTTGCAGATTTCCTGGAGATTACAAAACTAATAATTCAACAAAAACTTTAAGACTCCGTTAGAAAAACAAAACTGGTAAAATTTCCAGATTTTTACACGTGACGCCGTCAGGAGTAAACTCATGACGCCGTCAGAAGTGACCTGCAGAAATTCTTATGTTAAGTTTCCAGAAAATTTCTGGAAAAACTTGGTCCTACTTCCTGGAAAATCCTGCAAAACATCATTATGACTCGATACAAGCATTTGACTCTAACAAATACGAATATACATGTTCACTTAATATTGTGGAGAATCATGATCGGTTTTGTTTCTTAAAAACATATTTGGGGTTTCCCCTTACACTTATCTTTTGCAAAAATACCTTTGGATGAAGTTCAGACTAAGCCAAACAACAAGATAAAGTATTTTCACCTCTTAGTTTAGAAACATGATCTACCAACAATCAAAATAAAGCATGCATACGGAAGCAAATAACAAACAAACAAAATAAAAATCACACAAAACATGGGTTGCCTCCCAAGAAGCGTTTTTCTTTATTTACGAGTCTTGTAGCTAGACTCAAGGTCATGGGTTACTACGTGATACGAGTGAGTTCCTTATTGAGGACATCTTTGGGATCAAACTTAGGTTTTAACTTCCTATCGGTTTTCTTAGTACGGTATGACCTTTCAAACTTTTCTCCATCCGGATCATACAAAGTCACCTTCATATGCCATGATCCGTCACCTTCTTTAGGTGGCTTGTCCCACTGCCATTTACACTTATCTCCCTCTCTTTTCCACTTATTCATCTCTATATTAATAGGCATTACGCTTAAGAACTCAATCATCTTCCCAAAGACTAGGGGGTCCTCAAAAGGATCTAGCTCTTCATCTCTAGCTATGAGTTGTTCCACCGAATGTGTATTTTCGATGAAATCTTTTTCTAAATAGAATGGGCATTGAGGTCCTATAAAGTTCCTTTCTATCCAAGGTCCATATCTAGATGGTCTCCTATTCATCTCTACCCAATGTGGTTTCGGTTCATCCTCAATATCATAGCTATGTTTCTTAACATCGTATACCGACCAAGTGTCGCCCTCACCTACCGCTATCTTAGACTCCTTACAATCTATCATGGCGCTAGCGGGTTCTAAAAATCCTCTTCCTACCAACAACGGGCATGTAGTGTCACTAACCATGTCTAGGACATGAAAATCCGCTAAGATAGTTAACTTTCCTACGTGAACAACTACATCCTTAATCATTCCAACCGGGTGGGCAATACTCCCATCCGCTAGACCTATCAATACCTCTGTCTCCTCTAACTTTCCTAGCTTAAGAGTGGTGAAAAGGGATAAGGGAATCAAGTTGAGGCTTGACCCTAAATCAGCTAGTGTGTCGAAAGCTTCGGATCTTCCTATCTTACAAGGTAAAATAAATATACCCGGATCATCAAGCTTTTTAGGCAACTTGTTTTGAACAAAGGCGGTCCCATTTTTACCTAGTTTAAACTTCTCATACTTTTCTAGGAGTGCACTATAGTTGGGAGCACGGGCTAAGACATCAATGACGAGGCGTTCAAGGTGAAGTTCCTTGAATTCATCGTCAAGGTCTTGCGTGGGAGGTGTTTCAACTATGCTTTTGACCGGTTTTATATCGGGTGTTTATTCGATTGGTCCTTTTGAAGAATTTGGTTTTGCTTGAAACACGTGCTCATAGATTTAACCAAGTAGTATTGTGGACAAGAAGTGGGTGACGAAACTGATGATATGGAATTAACGTTTAGTTTCGGGTTCTTGACCGTGTCGCTTGGGAGTGCTCCCATTTCTCGGTCATTGAGAACTTTCAACAATGTGTCAATTTTGGTGGTCATCTCACTTTGCTTTTGTTTGAAATCGGCTTCAAACTTAGATATGCGAGCTTCTTGAGATGCCATAAACTTGGACATCAATCCTTCAAGATTGTTGGTACTACCATAGTTGTTAGAAGGATTTTTGTTGAAAGTACGGTTGGAGGGTGGACCGTTTGGTTGGTAACGATTAGGCGGATTGGAAGAGTTGGCTTGATTTTGTTTCCACCTAAGGTTTGGGTGATTTTTCCAAGAGGGGTTGTAGGAATCACCGTAAGGGTTTGGCTCGGGTTTGAAAGTGTACCACTTATCTCCCGCTTCGTCGGTACGCGAGGATGCGTAGTCCGCAAAAGCTGTTCCGGGGAGTTCCGCACAATCACGAGTGTCATGGGGACAACTACATAATTCGCATGAAGAAGTGATTTTGTTCACTTGGCTTGAAGGCTTAGGAGCTTCGTAAGATTTCATGAGAAACTTGACTTGGTCCTCAACTTCCATGATCCTACGGTCGGGAGTGCTAGAGTTGTTCAAAGGCAAAGATATTGCCTTGACCGTTTTGTTCAAGTCACGGGGATCATTCCAACTTTCTTTGTAATAGAGAGCAAGATCTTCTATCAGTTCCCATGATTGTTCCGCACTTAGATCACGTAGCTTACCACCAGCCGATTGGTCA
The DNA here is from genome assembly GCA_030686995.1 of Artemisia argyi. Taxonomy (NCBI): domain Eukaryota; kingdom Viridiplantae; phylum Streptophyta; class Magnoliopsida; order Asterales; family Asteraceae; genus Artemisia; species Artemisia argyi. The sequence goes on along the minus strand of CM060709.1, from coordinate 221,015,918 downwards.
ATGGCTCGCCTTGTGGAGAGGTCGATATGGTCATAGAAGATTTGGACTTGGAGCCAAAGATCTATGCCATGATTAGGGACTTTTTGGAGTAAGTCCTTGAATCGAGTCCATGCTTCATAAAGAGTTTCACCTTGACGTTGTTGGAACATCAAGATGTCATTTCTAAGCTTGGTAGTTCTCCTCTGTGGGAAAAATTGAGCAAGGAAACGAGTGGTGAGATCATCCCATGAGGTGATGGATCCCGCGGGTAATCGCTCAAGCCATTGGCTAGCTTGATCACGTAGAGAGAATTGGAATAGGCGTAATCGGGTTGACTCTCTAGTTGTAACATCAAGGTCTATAGAATCTACGATTTTAAGGAAGTCCTTGAGATGTTGGTTTGGATCTTCGGAACGAAGTCCATGGAATGCACATCCTCTTTGCACCAACCAGATGGTGTCGGATCGCAAGGGGGTCACATTGGCTTCGGTGAGCTCAATAGTGTTTCGGTAGCCTTGGTGGCTAGGTCGGGAATACTCTCCTAAGGTTCGGGGACTAAGAGGTTCTAGTGGTGGGTTTTGTTGTGGTGAGATGACGGGTTCAAAGATGTTACCATCGTCCATGATGTCGGATGGTGAAGAGTTACGAACAAAAACATGAATAAATAAGATAGACTAAAGAGAACCTAAAAATAAAAATAAAATCTTACTAGAAAGGAATCTAGCAAGAAGACCTAATAAAAAGAGATTCTAACCTAGACAATAACTATTCCCCGGGCTGCGGCACCAAAAACTTGATACATGGGAATCGCACCAGGCTTTACCTCTCAAGGGATCTTGAGAAGCTTACAACCCCCACCAGGCAGAGTACCTGATCCATGTAGTATAGTATAGTGACAAGTACCGGGGGATTGATCGTTCAGCTAGGAATAGTGTCGCTAGGATTAGAAAACCTAAAGACTAGGTCTAGAGATGAGGGATAATTCTTTTTGTATTTTTATATTTATATGAAAGCAAGTAAAAATCTCGGGTTTTAAGGAGTTTGGCGGAATTAGTTGCTAGTCAACTAACCCAAAACTAAGATGCAATCAAAATAAAATACTAAAAATGAAAGTAAACTATATTAAACTAGAGTTGTGAGCAATATGTGGGAGAATTGTGTTTACTTAGATTTCACTACTCCCTAGATATCTTTTACACGTTAATTACTTGTTATAGTTGCGTGGATGACGGATTGTATTCCTTAATATCATTCAGGGGGTGGCGTACTTACTTCCCCAATCCTATGAGCGCCTACTTCACTCCTATGTCGAGCCGGCTAAGAAGCTCCTAACATGGGATCACTAGAATTTGCTCATGCATTAAATACAACCAATAAAACCTAGTACACATCGGTTCATGTTTCCTAAGACGTTCAAGCATGTTACACAATGGAGATCTGCCAGTTTTCTTAAGCCTAACATTGAAATCATTCATCCAATATAACCATAAACAAGTAATCAACACATAATTAACATCTAGGTTTCATTAGATCTAAGCAAACACAAGATAGATCTAGCCTAGCATGTTGTAATCAAGACAAGCACAAGATATAATCAACCAACACATAGACATATTGATTGAATTAAGAGAAGACTTATCTCAATAGAACATGAAAGGATTCAAGGGGTGAAAACCCTTGAAAACACTGTAAAATATGACCTAGGGTTTACAAAGTTCGGCCCTGGTTTTCACCACACAAGTTCCTCTTTAATGAATGAAAAATAGAAAACTATATATAGAGTTTGATAGGTGACGGCGTCAAGAACAAAAGTTTGACGCCGTCATCTCGCCGCCAAATAGTTCCTCGGACTGCCTAGATTTGGGTCTGACGCCGTCATGTATTCACCTTATGCAGGCCGTCACCAATTTAACTCTTGACGCCCTTGTTGTGACGCCATCAGGTTTGAACTGGGTCGTCATGGATTTTACTCTTGACGCCGTCAGGGTCTTCCTCTTGACGCCGTCAGGTACTGTTCTCAGCATGGAAAATTAAGTCTTTGCCGTTTTCTTCACTTTTATGCTCCAAAAACGTCCGTATTGCTTCCTTTTCCAGAATTCACTCCCAAAGTACCTAAAATCACAAAAGGAACGATTTAGGGAAATATTTGATCAAATAAATTTAATTCCGGGCTTAAATGACCCCCTAAAAGTGGTTCATTTTTCGCCTGATCACATACCCTTACACTTGAGATTTGCTTGTCCTCAAGCAAATGCGCTTTTATTCTAGTCAAAATACAAATTAGGGGTCATTTAACACTAATATAAAAGTAATTACAATAAATAATCGTTCCACTAAAGACCAAAGACAAGCACGGAGGTCATACACTAGCACCTCACAAATAGTGTTTAGATTCTCACATCTCTCGGGTGTAATAAAGTATATATCACAATATGGAAATGGAAAATATCTCTCACTACCTGTCATAACAAAATAGATTACCATAAGCTTTGGAAAGGATCAAACCTCCACCACATGGCGTAAGCATCTAGGATAAATTATCAAAGAGGTCTTTTAAAAGGGTTGTAACGTTAGGTGTAGGGATATGAAATACACGGTTTTGTTGGATATAGGCAGTTTTTACTAGTGGCGAGTTAACAATCTTGGTTAATTACATGTACATTGTGGCGTTGCTAAGCCAAGACTAGACTCGACATAAGATAATAAATGAAAAATAACAAAAAAAAAAAAAAAAAAAAAAAAAAAAAAAAAAAAAAAATGAACATAGAATGAAAAGGGATGGTAGTCCGTATGTTTTTTCTTTTCTTTTTTTTTTTATTTTTTTTTCTTTTTCTTGATTTTTTCGATTTTTTTTTTTTAATTCACTCTTACCCTACCATCCAAAATAATACATTATAGGGGATGTAAATTCCCCTTACACTTGAGTTTTTACATACTTTACAATAAACTAATCTAATGACTCGAATTAAGAAAGTCAAAACACTTGGAGTACTTTTAAGACTAACGCACATGCGGGGGTAATAATATTATGTTCTTCCCCATTACTCCATAAATAAGTACTTTACCCATGAGTCCCAATCGTCCCAAAATAATATGTACAAGGGTATGACTCGACTTAGCAATCATGTAATCAATTAGATAATTAACTTAGGGTTTAACAAATAACAATAATGCACTAAAGATGAGTGCGTACACGGAAGGCTAAGGCGATTTGGGTGTACATTTAAGTGGGGTGTAACAAATTCTTCCTTTAGGTAAAATGCTTAAAGTTAGAAACGAAAAGATAGGCTCGGAGAGGTGTACTAGGGGTTTCGTGTACTAAAAATAAGTACAACGCTAATGGTGTGGGAAAAATTAGTTGACTTAACTAGCCAAGTAATATGACTTAAATGGTCAAGTAATTATAATACGGGTTTAACACAAGGGTGAACCTAATGCCTCTTATCATGTAGTAAATCCTACTACACGAATGTAGTCTCACTAGCGGTCTCGGGATGCATCACTAACGCAAGTTCTAGAATCTAAATGCTACCGGTACACTCATAAGTACTAATAGTAAATGCTTTTCCTATCAAATCTAAAGGCGAACCTCACATATTTGGGTGGAAAATTTTTTTGAATGGTACGGTTATGTGCTAGTCATACAATCTCCTATCCATGAGACGCTTGCTATGGCTAAAGTTTCACTCCTAAATGTTGTAAAAAATTTTAAATTTGGCACTAAAATTACACTAACAAGTATTTCTCATAGTTTTATTACACATCTACTATCAAACAAACAAACTCAAGCGAAAGTGTATCTGTAAGGTATCATCTTTTTACCTTCCCCTTACACTTAGGATGAACATTGTCCCCAATGTTAAAGTAAATAATGTAAAAGTGAAATAAGTAAAACAAATAAAATCAAATACTCCCCTGATTCGCTCAGTATGGATAATAAGGTGGCCAGGTTAGATCTTCCTCCAAGAAAATGAACAATCAAAGCTTCCCTTCCAGAAAAATAAATCATCTTCTTGTCATACATAACCTGGCAATCCTGAGAAAACAGACAAGGCAACCTCGAATAAAATCGGCGGCAATCTACATATGCTAATAAATCCTAGAAAACAAAATAAGATATAATGCTTGTGGAATGATGTTTGCAGATTTCCTGGAGATTATAAAACTAATAATTCAACAAAAACTTTAAGACTCCGTTAGAGAAAAAAAACTGGTAAAATTTCCAGATTTTTACACATGACGCCGTCAGGAGTAAACTCATGACACCGTCAGAAGTGACCTGCAGAAATTCTTATGTTAAGTTTCCGGAAAATTTCTGGAAAAACTTGGTCCTACTTCCTGTAAAATCCTGCAAAACATCATTATGACTCGATACAAGCATTTGACTCTAACAAATACAAATATACATGTTCACTTAATATTGTGGAGAATCATGATCAGTTTTGTTTCTTAAAAACATATTTGGGGTTTCCCCTTACACTTATCTTTGGCAAAAATACCTTTGGATGAAGTTAAGACTAAGCCAAACAACAAGATAAAGTATTTTCACCTCTTAGTTTAGAAACATGATCTACCAACAATAAAAATAAAGCATGCATACGGAAGCAAATAACAAACAAACAAAATAAAAATCACACAAAACATAGGTTGCCTCCCAAGAAGCGTTTTTCTTTATTTACGAGTCTTGTAGCTAGACTCAAGGTCATGGGTTACTACGTGATACGGGTGAGTTCCTCATTAAGGACATCTTTGGGATCAAACTTAGGTTTTAACTTCCTATCGGTTTTCTTAGTACGGTATGACCTTTCAAACTTTTCCCCATCCGGATCATACAAAGTCATCTTCATATGCCATGATCCGTCACCTTCTTTAGGTGGCTTGTCCCACCGCCATTTACACTTATCTCCCTCTCTTTTCTACTTATTCATCTCTATATTAATAGGCATTACGCTTAAGAACTCAATCATCTTCCTAAAGACTAAGGGGTCCTCAAAAGGATCTAGCTCTTCATCTCTAGCTATGAGTTGTTCCACCGAATGTGTCTTTTTGATGAAATCTTTTTCTAAATAGAATGGGTGTTGAGGTCCTATAAAGTTCCTTTCTATCCAAGGTCCATATCTAGATGGTCTCCTATTCATCTCTACCCAATGTGGTGTCGGTTCATCCTCACAATCATAGCTATGTTTCTTAACATCGTTTACCGACCAAGTGTCGCCCTCACCTACCTCTATCTTAGACTCCTTACAATCTATCATGGCGCTAGCGGTTGCTAAAAATCCTCTTCCTACCAACAACGGGCATGTAGTGTCACTAACCATGTCTAGGACGTGAAAATCCGCTAATATAGTTAACTTTCTTACGTGAACAACTACATCCTTAATCATTCCAACCGGGTGGGCAATACTCCCATCCGCTAGACCTATCAATACCTCCGTCTCCTCTAACTTTCCTAGCTTAAGAGTGGTGAAAAGGGATAAGGGAATCAAGTTGAGGCTTGACCCTAAATCAGCTAGTGTGTCGAAAGCTTCGGATCTTCCTATCTTACAAGGCAAAATAAATATACCCGGATCATCAAGCTTTTTAGGCATCTTGTTTTGAACGAAGGCGGTCCCATTTTTACCTAGTTTAAACTTCTCATACTTTTCTAGGAGTGCACTATAGTAGGGAGCATGGGCTAAGACATCAATGACGAGGCGTTCAAGGTGAAGTTCCTTGAATTCATCGTCAAGGTCTTGCGCGGGAGGTGTTTCAACTATGCTTTTGACCGGTTTTATATCGGGTGTTTTATTCGATTGGTCCTTTTGAAGAATTTGGTTTTGCTTGAAACACGTGCTCATAGATTTAACCAAGTAGTATTGTGGACAAGAAGTGGGTGACGAAACTGATGATATGGAATTAACGTTTAGTTTCGGGTTCTTGACCGTGTCGCTTGGGAGTGCTCCCATTTCTCGGTCATTGAGAGCTTTCAACAATGTGTCAATTTTGGTGGTCATCTCGCTTTGCTTTTGTTTGAAATCGGCTTCAAACTTAGATATGCGAGCTTCTTGAGATGCCATAAACTTAGACATCAATCCTTCAAGATTGTTGGTACTACCATAGTTGTTAGAAGGATTTTTGTTGAAAGTACGGTTGGAGGGTGGACCGTTTAGTTGGTAACGAATAGGCGGATTAGAAGAGTTGGCTTGATTTTGTTACCACCTAAGGTTTGGGTGATTTTTCCAAGAGGGGTTGTAGGAATCACCGTAAGGGTTTGGCTCGGGTTTGAAAGTGTACCACTTATCTCCCGCTTCGTCGGTACACGAGGATGCGTAGTCCGCAAAAGCTGTTCCGGGGAGTTCCACACAATCACGAGTGTCATGGGGACCACTACATAATTCGCATGAAAAAGTGATTTTGTTCACTTGGCTTGAAGGCTTAAGAGCTTCGTAAGATTTCATGAGAAACTTGACTTGGTCCTCAACTTCCATGATCCTACGGTCGGGAGTGCTAGAGTTGTTCGAAGGCAAAGATATTGCCTTGACCGTTTTGTTCAAGTCACGGGGATCATTCCAACTTTCTTTGTAATAGAGAGCAAGATCTTCTATGAGTTTCCATGATTGTTCCGCACTTAGATCACGTAGCTTACCACCAGCCGATTGGTCAATGGCTCGCCTTGTGGAGAGGTCGATATGGTCATAGAAGATTTGGACTTGGAGCCAAAGATCTATGTCATGATTAGGGACTTTTTGGAGTAAGTCCTTGAATCGAGTCCATGCTTTATAAAGAGTTCCACCTTGATGTTGTTGGAACATCAAGATGTCATTTCTAAGCTTGGTAGTTCTCCCCGGTGGGAAAAAGTGAGCAAGGAAACGAGTGGTGAGATCATCCCATGAGGTGATGGATCCCGCGGGTAATCGCTCAAGCCATTGGCTAGCTTGATCACGTAGAGAGAATTGGAATAGGCGTAATTGGGTTGACTCTCTAGTTGTAACATCAAGGTCTATAGAATCTACGATTTTAAGAAATTCCTTGAGATGTTGGTTTGGATCTTCGGAACGAAGTCCATGGAATGCACATCCGCTTTGCACCAACCGGATGGTGTCGGATCGCAAGGTGGTCACATTGGCTTCGGTGAGCTCAATAGTGCTTCGGTAGCCTTGGTGACTAGGTAGGGAATACTCTCCTAAGGTTCGAGGCCTAAGAGGTTCTAGTGGTGGGTTTTGTTGTGGTGGGATGACGGGTTCAAAGTTGTTACCATCGTCCATGATGTCGGATGGTGAAGAGTTACAAACAAAAACACGAAGAAATAAGATAGACTAAAGAGAACCTAAAAATGAAAATAAAATCTTACTAGAAAGGAATCTAGCAAGTAGACCTAATAAAAAGAGATTCTAACCTAGACAATAACTATTCCCCGGGCTGCGGCGCCAAAAACTTGATACGTGGGGATCGCACCAGGATTTACCTCTCAAGGGATCTTGAGAAGCTTACAACCCCCACCAGGCAGTGTACCTGATCGATGTAGTATAGTATAGTGACAAGTACCGGGGGATTGATCGTTCAGCTAGAAATAGTGTCGCTAGGATTAGAAAACCTAAAGACTAGGTCTAGAGATGAGGGATGATTCTTTTTGTATTTTTATATTTATATGAAAGCAAGTAAAAATCTCGGGTTTTAATGAGTTTGGCGGAAATAGTTGCTAGTCAACTAACCCAAAACTAAGTTGCAATCAAAATAAAATACTAAAAATGAAAATAAACTATATTAAACTAGAGTTGTGAGCAATATGTGGGAGAATTGGGTTTACTTAGATTTCACTACTCCCTAGATATCTTTTACACGTTAATTACTTGTTATAGTTGCGTGGATGACGGATTGTATTCCTTAATATCATTCATGGGGTGGCGTACTTACTTCCCCAATCCTATGAGTGCCTACTTCACTCCTATGTCGAGCCGGCTAAGAAGCTCCTAACATGGGATCACTAGAATTTGCTCATGCATTAAATACAACCAACAAAACCTAGTACACATCGGTTCATGTTTCCTAAGACGTTCAAGCATGTTACACAATGGAGATCTGCCAGTTTTCTTAAGCCTAAAATTGAAATCATTCATCCAATACAACCATAAACAAGTAATTAACACATAATTGACATCTAGGTTTCATTAGATCTAAGCAAACACAAGATAGATCTAGCCTAGCATGTTGAAATCAAGACAAGTACAAGATATAGTCAACCAACACATAGACATATTGATTGAATTAAGAGAAGACTTATCTCAATAGAACATGAAAGGATTCAAGGGGTGAAAACCCTTGAAAACACTATAAAATATGACCTAGGGTTAACAAAGTTCGGCCCTAGTTTTCTCCACACAAGTTCTTCTTTAATGAATGAAAAATAGAAAACTATATATAGAGTTTGATAGGTGACGGCATCAAGAACAAAAGTCTGACGCCGTCATCTCGCCGCCAAATAGTTCCTCGGACTGCCTAGATCTGGGTCTGACGCCGTCATGTATTCACCTTATGCAGGCCGTCACCAATTTAACTCTTGACGCCCTTGTTGTGACGCCGTCAGGTTTGCACTGGGTCGTCATGGATTTTACTCTTGACGCCATCAGGGTCTTCCTCTTGACGTCGTCAGGTACTGTTCTCAGCATGGAAAATTAAGTCTTTGCCGTTTTCTTCACTTTTATGCTCCAAAAACGTCCGAATTGTTTCCTTTTCCAGAATTCACTCCCAAAGTACCTAAAATCATAAAAGGAACGATTTAGGGCAATATTTGATCAAATAAATTCAATTCCGGGCTTAAATGACCCCCTAAAAGTGGTTCATTTTTCCTCTCATCACCCATCTAGTTACTCCTTCAAACCCCACAGACCTTCTGTTTGGCCTTCAAGCGATGGGAGACCCTACCCTTAGTGTAGAAGGTGTCATCCCTCGAACAGGAGGCATAGGTTTCATTTCAATCTCCTCATCGTAATCATCACTAGAGTATTCCAACTTTCTTCGCATCTCTGTGTTCCAAGGTTTCCTCCTATGAGCCCTCATAAGAGATTCTAGTGTTTCAAAATTGGCCTCGACAAAGGCTAGACTGATTACTCGTTCCGGGTTGGCTGATGTCAAAGCATAATGATTGAGTGTTATTTCTAGATAAGATCGTGTAGTGATAGTGGAAGCGGTTATGAGGGAGATTGTTGGTATCATTTACTGGTATTGGTGCCAAGGTCGAGAAACCCGGTGGGGGAGTATATTCTCTTCCTTGTTCCATGCCGGAAATGTAGTGAAGTTGGTTAGACAGTTACAAACCTGAAAATAACGGGACTAATATTAGTGGGTCCCACAGATGGCGCCATTGATTTACAATAATTTGCACGAGCTGGCCTTGCGATGGTTATCGAAGGATAAAGGGGGTGTGTGATCTAGCCAAGCTCGTTAGTAACCTAAAATAAGAAATACAAAGACACTACATTAAGTGATTGCGTAGGGGTTGGACCCTGCGAACCATCTCCCGCGCGTGAATAAGTATGTGATATGGTAAGTAAGTGAGTTTAGGGAAGAGTTAGAGTGTTTAGTGAGCATACCATTATCGAGTGACCTTCCAAGCTATAGGAGGAAAATATAGGCCTTGGAGAGCTTATGCACAAAATCCGATGATGATGGAGGCGTCCTATGATTTTAGGTAACCACTAGGGTTAAAGAGGGGAACATGCGTATGACCAAGTCAAGGCTTTACTTCAATGAATGGTTTGACGCCAATAGAAATTTTAAGAAGTTGACTTGGGTCTTCGAAATATAGGCTTCGAGCAATGCGAAGGGGTGGCCTTTGAACTGCTCGAAGGGTACGTCATCAAATTGGTTTCTATATTTTTTTTATCTTACATGATTAATTTTTCAAATGTATAAAATTTTGTAAGTTATTTGATTCTAATAAGGCAATGGTTTTTGTTTTAATGTGTTCTTTTATTTAAAGAGTTGGTTTTTGTCAAGTTATAAGAAGTAAGTTACATAATAGAAAGCTGATGTGACAACAAAAGTTAATGTCATAATACCGACTTACCAACTCCACCTCATCCTATTTTAGGGGAATACGAAGATATTGGACTTTTATATACCCAAACCTCCAAAATTTTGTGCATTTTATTAGGATTTAGATTTTTATTTGAAGTAAGAAAAAGAAAATATATTATGAAATAAATAAATTATTGTTTTATAAAATATACATACAAATTTGATATAAAAAAATGGTGTGACCCACTTATATACAATAAAAGGTATACACAATAATACTATAAACAAATATATTTACACATTTTTTAGGCAAAATTGCATATATATATATATATATATATATATATATATATATATATATATATATATATATATATATATATATATATATATATATATATTCCTTTGTACAAGTTTTTTATGCACATAAAACAATGATTTTTATACAAGCTTTGGATATATATGCAATTATGCATTTTCGAAAATATATATTTTAAAGACTACATAGATTTTTCATCAAAAACCCATCAATTTTGTATCTTGAGTGAAACACCTCATTTGAGAGACTCAATCCTAATCTTAAATCCCACATTTACATGCCAAACAATATATTTCATCTACAATCTCAAATCTAAATTTAAGGCCTGTTTGGTGTTATAACTTTTGGATTTAAGGAATGCTTTCATTTTAAAAATTAAATGTTTGGTTCAAGTTTTTGGGAATCGAAGTGGGCCCGGTTGTAGCACCCCCAACTCATAATACGGCAGATGACATGCTGGGGGCACTACGCGAATAGAAACCAGGCACCTTTATAGCTAACAACCACAACACGGGACGTTTAAAAGTGCCTCAAAACACATCATTCATTTTACAAACCATTTTAGAGCGCATAGGCTCTTTAACAAATAGCAGCGGAATAAAAATAAAAGATTGCAACGGAAAATGACAAAGTTTAGCAGCGGAAAAACCAGGTTTAGTAGTAGAAATACAAAGTTTAGCAGCGGAAAGTAAATAAGTTTAGCAGCGGAAAATAAACAAGTTTAGCAGCGGAAAAATATTAAAGACACACAAAGGTTTTACTAATGACATGAAAAATAAAGATAGTAGAAATGAATAAGCTGCTTGATAGAAAACTTCCTTCGTCCAGCCACTCCACCACGCCCAAAATCATAAAGCTCCACAAATTAATTTGTAGTAGTACCTGAGAAGCACATGCTTAAAAGTCAACACAAGGTTGAGTGTAATCCATAGGTTTAAAATGATAAGGTTGAGCACAAAGGGTTTTAATCATATGATATAAGCAACAAATGCAAATACCAGGGTAATCAAGGTAACACCCAATATGTAGAGGCAACACGTGCATACATACGGTTGATGATACTAAGCTCATGACACACAAGACGTTAACCAAAACAATCAACAGTAACTCTGTACTGACATAAACAATAACCGCGGAATTTCATAATATAAAGCGCCCCCAAGGCCAGGTACTTGCCAATACCCGGCAAAACGAAAATAGTACACTCGCATGTCAAGCCCTTGACAACTACGAATGGGATGGTCAATCCTAATAGGCCTATCTACCAAGTTCGCGCTCACCCGCAGGTGACTAATGGCTCATGATCTGAGGGTCTTTCCGGCAAGACAAGCCACTTAGTACATCGTCAGGAAATATATATCATTCAGGAAAAAGCATACCAAAAATAATACTTGTGCTCAGAAAACATTTAAAGTATGTGTCTCACCCCATGGGTTTATAAACAATTTAAAATATAAAAGCGGGGCTATGAATCACACCTTAACAATAGCAGCAGGAAACGAGATATAGCAACCAATCAATAATGCGTCACAGCAAAATGGACCTTAGCACAACCTAATCAATATAAATGGCACAACTCAGAACTATACTCGAATACCTCAATAAACAATGCTTGAGTAAAAGTTTTGTAAATACAATGGCATTTGGAAGAAAATAGATTTCGTAAAGTCTCGTGTGGGAGACAAGAAAGTTAGAAAAGAAACAAGTCGGCGAAACGACCAAGTACGCACGAAAGACGAAAGAACTCCTCGAAGAAAGTCGTCGAAAAGAAATGGAAAGAAATAAAATAGAAGAACTCACTCGAATAAAAATAAATAATACGTAACAATAAGTCTCGGATTTTACCCGTTTTCCCAAAATAATGTTGAATTGAAAGGTTTTGAAATAATAATAGTGTTTGGTAAAATAATTTAAGTTTATAAAGAATTTTATAAAATTTCGGCATAACTTGCCCGTTTATATAACGTTTCCCGAGTCAACGACTCTCTATTTTTAAATAATATTAATATATATTAAATATGATTGGATATATCATTCACGTAATCCGTTAGTTGTTTAGGTTTTATCGACCATTTTGTATTTGTTCGGGTTCCAGGTACGTTAAGATCTTTACGGGCCTAACGTACCCTACCGTCTCGTGTACCAAAGGGTCCATAACAACCACATAACCAAGGCAGTAGATCTAATACGTCCAATTCAAGAATGTCATAATACGGAATCATGTTCGATATCAAATCCACTTAACTATCACAATTTATTTTAGATTTCATATATATTATTAACCGTTTTTATTATTAGTTACCGTTTATAAAATAATATGTCCCGAGACTAAGTTACCAAACCAATACTCAAAAATAATAACCACCACAATTATAATAACTCCAAAAATAAATCCCAAGTCACACAAAATAATCCCAGAACTAAACCAAATCCAACCCGAGCCTCACCCTTCCTCGGCTCGACCCAAACGAAACCAAATCCAAACCAAACTAACCTAAACTAATCCAAACACTCAAACAACAACAACAATTAATAATCTTAACCCCCCCCCCCCCACCACCAACCAAGGCTCGGTGGTGGTGGTTCTCGGCTGTCGAGCCACACAAACCAAACGGACCCTCGATAAAATCCAATCCAAACACAAATAATACTCTCCCTTCTTCACCAATATCAACCAACAACAACAAGAAACATCAAAATCCTCACCGAGTCACGAGTTGACTCGGTGAGTTCACCCGAGTCGCGGCCAAGTCGGCCAAGTCAAAAAGAACAAGAATCCACACGAGTTTTTGGTTTAAAAACAATATCAAAAACATTTTTATAAAACTTTTAATACTAAAATCGGATTTATTTAAAAATATAAAACTAGGGTTTCAAAAATTAAAAAGAAAATAAGAAAACAGTTGGCGGGGTGTTGTTTACCGGGGGTAGGAGGACGGTGGTGGTGATGGTGGCTCTCGGAGGTGGTGGCGGTGGTGATGGTTTGAGGTGTTACGGGGTGTTTTGATTAAATCGGCTTGTACAACCAGAACGGGGACGTCCCGATCTATAAAATATAAAAAGTTGTAAATTTTGGGGAGGCCGGAAAATTCTCCGGTGGCCGGATTTTTGGCTGGCGGTGGGCTGGCCGGCGAACGAGAAAAGAAAGAGAGAGAGAATATTTGTGGGTGGTGTGTGTGTTTTTGATAAATAAAAATGAAGAAATGGGGGTACCGGGGGTTTATATATGGGTATTAAAGTAGAGGGTAGGTTTTGTAATTAATGAAAGTGTAGGGTAAGTGTAGGGTGATATTCTAGGGGCCAATATTGCCAACGAATCAAACTTCAAACGTTAAACGCTCCGGGGTCCAAACGACATAGCAAACGGACTCAAAAATTTACGAAACTTGCGCCATTGTTCATGAAATAATTTTTCCAATAAAATCAAGCATAAACTTCATAGTTTTTCCAAAACTCAAAATAATTCAAATAATTTGGCAAATGCAATACAATTCGAGTGTTCTAGGTTGTGCTGAGTCAATCAAGGAATAAAGTTCTCGTTTCCCATATATCTCATGTTTCTCAAGCCCAAATAATCACAAATAAAAGTTTTAATGTGTCTCAGATACGAAAATAAATATTTTGGCTAGTAATAAGTTTAGAAAAAGTACCGGAGGTTACATCACATACATCTTATTTAGAAATCCGTCCCGAATTTAGTTTGAGTTGCCAATCCCGGTTTTGAAAAGATTTGGGTATTTGCGTTTAAACTCATCCTCGCGTTCCCAAGTATACTCCGGTCCTCTCTTGGAATTCTAATGAACCTTCACAAGAGGAATACGAATCTTCTTTAATCTCTTAACCTCGCGATCCATCATTTCAACGGGCTCCTCAACAAAATGCAATTGCTCATCAATCTCAATCTCCTCAAGTGGAATTACAGCGGTCTTATCGGTCAAGCACTTCTTCAAATTCGACACGTGGAAAGTAGCGTGAACTCTACTGAGCTCAGACGACAATTCTAGCTTATATGCCACAGGACCAATCCTCTTCACAATCTTAAATGGTCCTATATAATGGGGATTCAACTTTCCTCTCTTACCAAACCTGATCATACCTTTCCAAGGCGATACCTTCAACATAACCCTATCTCCTACCTGAAATTCCAGGGGTTTACGTCTCACATCTGCGTAACTCTTCTGTCGGTCATGAGCAACTTTCAATCTGTCTTTATCTGAGAAATCTTCACGGTCGTCTCACGAACTAAGTCTGGTCTAATAAGCTGTGCTTCTCCCACTTCATCCCAACATATAGGTGATCGGCACTTCTGACCATAGAGTGCTTCAAACGGTGCGGCCTTAATACTCACGTGGTAACTATTGTTGTAGGAAAACTCAATCAAGGGGAAATGGACATCCCATCCATTTCCAAAATCAATCGCACATGCACGTAACATATCTTCCAAAGTCTGGATGGTTCTCTCGCTTTGACCATCGGTCTGTGGATGGTAAGCGGTACTCATGTCGAGGTTCGTGCCAAACGAATCTTGAAGTGACTTCCAAAAATTTGAAGTAAACCTGCCGTCTCTATCTGAGATAATAGACACTGGCACTCCATGTCGAGATATTATCTCTTTCACGTAGAGCCTGGTCAACTTATCCATACTGTAGTTCTCTTTGATTGGCAAAAAGTGTGCGGATTTAGTCAATCGATCGACTATTACCCAAATAGCATCGAATCCTGTCGAAGTCCTTGGTAGCTTGGTGACAAAATCCATTGTTATTCTTTCCCATTTCCATTCTGGGATCTCAGGTTGTTCTAGTAAACCAGACGGTTTCTGATGTTCAGCCTTAACCTTGGCACACGTAAGACACTTACGGACATAATCTGCAATCTCAGCTTTCATATTGGGCCACCAATATAACTTCTTCACATCCTGATACATCTTGTCAGATCCTGGGTGAATAGAATACTTTGACTTATGAGACTCGAGCATAATCAAGTCTCTCAGTCCTCCGAACAAAGGTACCCAACTTCTCAAGTTTCTCCTTTCTAATCATCCCATCAACTCTCTCCTCCTTAAGCTCTCCTCTTTTCACGACTTCCTCTTGTGCTTGCAGAATCTGAGCGGGTAAATTCGAGTTAATCGTCAAAACTAAAGCTCGAACGCGTAGCGGTTTCAAACGTTCCTTGCGACTCAAAGCATCAGCCACAACATTTGCCTTTCCAGGGTGGTATCGTATCTCGCAATCATAATCGCTCAATGTCTCCAACCATCATCGTTGTTGCATATTCAACTCCTTATGATCCAAAGTATACTGTAAACTCTTGTGGTCGGTACAGACAACACACTTAGTACCATAAAGGTAATGTCTCCACAACTTGAGGGCAAAAACCACGGCTCCTAACTCCAAATCATGTGTGGTATACTTCTCCTCATGAGTCTTAAGCTTTCGGGAAGCATATGCCATAACCTTCCCTCGTTGCATCAAAACTGCTCCTAATCCTTGATACGAGGCATCACAATAAACCACAAAATCTTCTACTCCATCTGGCAAAGCCAATATTGGTACACTACAAAGCTTCTGCTTCAAAGTCTGAAAGGCCTTCTCTTCTTCCTCTCCCCATTCATACTTCTTATCCTTGTGAGTCAGTGCGGTTAACGGTTTAGATATCTTGGAGAATCCCTCGATGAATCTCCTATAATATCAAGCCAATCCTAGAAATTGACGAATTTCTGTGGCGTTAACCGGCGTTGCCCATTTCTCAATCGCCTCAATCTTAGCGGGATCCACATGTAATCCTTCACTATCAATCACATGACCCAAAAATTGAACTTTCTGAATCCAAAACTCACACTTAGAGAACTTTGCGTACAACTGCTCGTCCTTGAGCAACATAAGAATCATAGCCAAATGTTGTTTGTGCTCTTCCTCGCTCTTTGAGTAGATCAAAATATAGTCGATAAAGACTATCACAAACTTATCCAGATAAGGCTTGCACACTCGGTTCATGAGGTCCATGAAAACCACATGAGCATTGGTCAAACCAAAAGGCATAACTTGAAACTCATAATGACCATAATGGGTCCTAAATGCTGTCTTGGGAATATCCTCTTCCCGAACCCTGAGTTGGTGATAACCAGACCTCAAGTCAATCTTAGAGTAGTAACTCGATCCTTGCAACTGATCAAACAAACCATCAATCCTCGGTTACGGGTAGCGGTTCTTCATGGTTAACTTATTTAATCCTCGGTAGTCGATGCACATCCTAAACGATCCATCCTTCTTCTTCACAAACAATACTGGAGCTCCTAAGGGCGAAGAACTAGGTCGAATAAATCCTTTATCCAACAGCTCTTGCAATTGCTTAGATAACTCCGCCATTTTCGATGGCGCTAAACGATATGGTGCACGCGCAACAGGTGCAGCTCCTGGAACTAAGTCGATGCGAAACTCTACTTGTCGGGATGGCAGAAGTCCCGACAAATCATCAGGAAATACTTCAGGAAACTCATGCACTACAGGAACATCCTAGAGTCGCTTCTCTCCCGACTCCTTCTTAGCCACGTGTGCTAGGAATGCATGACATCCTTTCTCAAGATATTTCATGGTACATTAACCATAATTCATACATATCATGCATCAAGACCATGATATAGTAAGCATTCAGCATCAAAATAGTACATCACCATAATACATCATAGATTTCATACTTGACATTGGTTTTACAAGATATGCAAAACAAGTACAAGTTTCGAATAAAATCTACCAACTAAAGAATTCAGTTTAGCATATACTAGGTAAACTACCATTAAGATACTAACTACTATAAATGATCCAATCACTGATCTCCTGAACGATCTCCATACATAGCCATCACATCAATGCTGTCATAAGACCTAAGGCGGGTCATCCTCTCTGCATAGGCTTGTCTATGCATCTCATGCAACTCACTCCATAACTCGCTGATACTAGTACGATAGTGTCGACTATCATCTCCTGCATACAACTCTGTCTGAGAAAACTGCCTCGCCATTCTCCCAACCTCTATCATCCTCCTATCCAAGGAATCCAAGCGTCCTTGAAACTCAGCATACTTCTCCTCCACAGGGCTCATCCTAGCACTCTGCCTATATAAACCAACCTGCGACTTATCTGCTACCTTCTTCCTTTCCTTCTTCTCCTTCATCAATTCCACGACAGTAGATGGCTGAAAATACGTACTCCTGGCTCTCGACATGTAACGACCCTGACACCAGGTCATCTCCTCCCTCAGTCTGCTCAACTCATCCCCAATCACTGAAGACGTAACGCGCGGGTCTGTTGACGATTCTCCAACCTCATGCGTAGAAGTAACCTCAGCCTCAAGCGCGTATCCTAATGCCTCAGACATATCCGACTCATAAGTCACATCCGACATAACAGGAGAAGGCGGCGGGGGAACATCCTGATCCTCCTCCATAAACTCTTCCTCCTCATCATCATCATCATCATCGGCATCCATCTCCTCCTCTCCATCATCCTCAATATCAACATCATCCTCTAAACCTACCTCATCATCCAAACCAACATCAACATCTAACTCAACATCATCTCCCAAGGGCAATGGGTCAACAACTGGTGGGACAGGAACCTGATCACGGGGAACTGGGATAGACATGATACTCTACAAGAGTATAAGGAAACATAAAAATACTAGCTAAATTTTCACGGAAAACCATTTTATAAGCCAAAGCATGATAGTGGAAAATGTCCAAACCAATCTCAATATCAAACATATATATACGTAAAGTTTGAAAGAAATACCAGGGTGCGAAGTGGCATGGAAGGCTGTCGGCTTTCTGTCTCAAAACGTTTTGACTCTAGGAAAAAGTTTATAGTCGAGTGCGAGCTCGTTTATAAACGATGGCTCTGATACCATTCTGTAGCACCCCCAACTCAAAATACGGCAGATGACATGCTGGGGGCACTACGCGAATAGAAACCAGGCACCTTTATAGCTAACGACTACAACACGGGACGTTTAAAAGTGCCTCAAAACACATCATTCGTTTTACAAACCATTTTATAGCACATAGGCTCTTTAACAAATAGCAGCGGAATAAAAATAAAAGATTGCAGCAGAAAATGACAAAGTTTAGCAGCGGAAAAACTAGGTTTAGTAGTAGAAATACAAAGTTTAGCAGCGGAAAGTAAATAAGTTTAGCAGCGGAAAATAAACAAGTTTAGCAGCAGAAAAATATTAAAGACACACCAAGGTTTTACGAATGACATGAAAAATAAAGATAGTAGAAATGAATAAGTTCCCTTGACAGAAAACTTCCTTCGTCCAGCCACTCCACCGCGCCCAAAATCATAAAGCTCTACAAATTAATTTGTAGTAGTACCTGAGAAGCACATGCTTAAAAGTCAACACAAGGTTGAGTGTAATCCATATGTATAAAATGATAAAGTTGAGCACAGGGTTTTAATCCTATGATATAAGCAACAAATGCAAATACCAGGGTAATCAAGGTAACACCCAATATGTAGAGGCAACATGTGCATACATGCGGTTGATGATACTAAGCTCATGACACGCAAGACGTTAACCAAACCAATCGACAGTAACTCTGTACTGACATAAACAATAACCGCGGAATTTCATAATATAAAGCGCCCCCAAGGCCAGGTACTTGCCAATACCCGCCAAAACAAAAATAGTACACTCGCATGTCAAGCCCTTGACAACTACGAATGGGATGGTTAATCCTAATAGGCCTATCTACCAAGTTCGCGCTCACCCGCAGGTGACTAATGGCTCATGATCTGAGGGTCTTTCCAGCAAGACAAGCTGCTTAATACATCATCAGGAAATATATATCATTCAGGAAAAAGCATACCAAAAATAATACTTGTGCTCAGAAAACATTTAAAGCATGTGTCTCACCCCATGGGTTTATAAACAATTTAAAATATAAAAGCGGGGCTATGAATCACACCTTAACAATAGCAGCAGGAAACGAGATATAGCAACCAATCAATAATGCGTCACAGCAAAATGGACCTCAGCACAACCTAATCAATATAAATGGCACAAATCAGAACTATACTCGAATACCTCAATAAACAATGCTTGAGTAAAAGTTTTGTAAATACAATGGCATTTGGAAAAAAATAGATTTCGTAAAGTCTCGTGTGGGAGACAAGAAAGTTAGAAAAGAAACAAGTCGGCGAAATGACCAAGTACGCATGAAAGACGAAAGAACTCCTCGAAGAAAGTCGTCGAAAAGAAATGGAAAGAAATAAAATAGAAGAACTCACTCGAATAAAAATAAATAATACGTAACAAAAAGTCTCGGATTTTACCCGTTTTCCCAAAATAATGTTGAATTAAAAGGTTTTGAAATAATAATAGTGTTTGGTAAAATAATTTAAGTTTATAAAGAATTTTATAAAATTTCGGCATGACCTGCACATTTATATTACGTTTCCCGAGTCAACGACTCTTTATTTTTAAATAATATTAATATATAATAAATATGATTGGATATATCATTCGCGTAGTCCGTTAGTTGTTTAGGTTTTATCGACCATTTTGTATTTGTTCGGGTTCCAGGTACGTTAAGATCTGTAAGACCTTAGATATATCAACTTTAACACAAATATAAGCACTAGATGAAGTAAAGATGGTGACTTGGAATAGTATGTGTGGCGTTAGATTATATGAAAAAGAGTATAAAGATGAAGAGAGCTTTTTATTAAAAACACACACAATACACACACAAGCACACCTTACAAATGAGAGGTAAGGTGCCTTTTATAGTTAGAGAGAAAGGCCTCATGGGCTTTCTAATGGACTTGGGCTTGGACTTGGTTTACATGAATTATAATAGGCTTACTAACATAACTCTTAACATATTAGATTACCAAGTCCAATGCCCAACTATCTTAGACAATTACATACTTTAACGACACAAAGACAAAGTTCCTAATATGAGAATGACCATCACTTCTTAATACATATATTTAATGCTAACAATCTCCCCCTAAGGGGTGGTCATTCGAATGATGCTCCACGTGAGTGGGTCTTCAGTGTTCTTTGTCTTCAACTTTGTGTGTCGATGTAGAATAGTCTTTAGTCTTTGTTCCTTCATGCTTTGTGATCTTTGATAACTGATTTTCATCGTTCTTTGTTCCTTTGTGATGTGGAGTTATCTGCCTTTTGTCACTTCTGCGTCTGTGGTGGTTGTTTGCCATTCCAACATGCTCATACATCTTTGGACTTTGATATTCATATGCACGTAGTTCCCTTTCTTTCACTTTGATCCTTAGTCTTTATACTTTGTAGATTCTTCTTTTTGGCGTAGAATCTTTCTTTGAACTTTGTGTTGTATAGATCTTTGAGGGAGCTTTCTTTAACTTCCAGATGTATGTATGAGCATGTGGAATCTGTCGCCATGGAGATGAAGTGTCCCTGCATAAAAATAGTTAGCAATAAAACATCCGGTACTTACAGATAAGAATTAGAGATCGTCAACAGCATAGTGTGAAGACTCCTTCTAACCCTTACCAAGGCCGTTCCCATGTCAGATACTCTCGAGAGAGCTTACGAGACCTACTAAGTAGCTCAATGACTGGGTGAGTTGCTGGGGATCACTCCACGACTGTAGACCGTTTGAAACCACCGCGAACACTAAGCGTAACCCATAAAGAATTACCGAAGTGACCTGCTGTCAGGGCTGCTTGATGTTGACCCTGGCAGGAATTTCCATTCAATCATTGAGAAACACTTGTGTGAATTCTCTCATAAATTAAGATCTGCGTAGGACTCTTAAGTTTACATCTGGCGTCCTTATAGATGAACAACCAGTGTAGAAATATCATGTGTTCCTATGAGATCTTTTGATGAATCTCGGGGCTCTAGACTCGATAAGTGCGCATTTGGTTTCCTATGCGGAGATTAGGGAGAGGTCTCCTGCTTCAATATCAACCATCTCTAAGAGACAGGTCGATAGATTACACCGGTTCCCCGTGAGAATGAAACAAGCTCTTTTAAGAGAACTTGAGTGGTTAAGAAGGTTTAGTGCAGTGCGTCACTGGGTCCATGACGTCTTTGTATTCAATACCGGCGTCACCTTAGTAACAACCAGTAGCATATGAGTTGAACCCGGTGTCTGCCCTAAGGTTGAACATATGGAGGGCTATTTCTTTTCACCCTTTTTTATAACTTTTCTTTTTAATTCTTCAACCCCTTCTTTCTCCTTTCTCATTTTCTCCTTTTTTCAATCATACCTAAGGACTTCTAGTTCTAATCTATTGGATTTGTCCTTGGGTAGATCCCTCCGGCTCTGGCGGATCATAGGACGGTTTTTCCTAACCTTAGTCACCTTATAACTCCATGACTATCCTATCATTGCCATGAAAACCATTTATAGAAAATCTCTCAAAGTGTTTATGATACTAAAACACATTGTTGACACTTCGAGAGTTTTGCATTTCTTTTGAAGGACTCCCCCTTCACATGTGCTCATGTAATTTTTAAGAAATTTTCACATGCGGGAGGAGTTTGCACTTTTTGAATTGATCCACTTTCATTGAACATGACCGATTCGAGACACGCTTACATCACTAGTTAGACTAGCTTGAAGTTATTACCCGTCCTGGTCAAGTCCAAAGAAAGTCTCTCGATACGGTACATTCTACTCAGACAAGTCCTATTCGAGACACGCTTACATCACTAGTTAGACTAGCTTGAAATTATTACCCGTCCAGGATAAGTCTTTTCGATTACTAACATTTTAAGCTTTGTCAATTCATTGGTACTTACTGAGTCGAGCTTTTCTGAGATTCAGTCACAAACTTTAAACATCTTTGATCACATTTTAATCATGTCTTCTCCCCCTCAAAAATAGCATATCGTGATATTTTTGATATCAACAGATTAAGAAAAAGTTTTTGGAGAGAAAGACAGATTCTGCATGAATTTGGAACATTTTTCTTTTTGTACTCCCCCTTAATGATAGCATATTTAAAATTAATTAAGGGTTTTGAGGTAGTTATCTTGAGCACTAATTTTGAGAGATTTTGAGAAATCTTTTGAACAATCTTGAAAAAGTGCTCAAGAATTTTGTTGGAAAACGAGTTTATGCTTGAAATCTTTTTCGTTTGTTTAGACTCGAACTTTTTTGAAAAAGAGTTCGTCATTGAACGTACGAGTCCTTGATTTGAAATATAATCAGAAGTTATCATTTAGGGTCCGGGTTTCGTACTGAAGTATACGAAAGCCATTGTGAAGAAAATTTTGAGAAACGACATGCTTTAGAAAAACATTAAAAAGAACTCCCGCTCAAGCATCTGTACATATCCGTATCATTGTTGAATGACATTTCTAGAAACGTACAGAATATTGATTTATACGAGAGACATGTCGTGAGAAGAATATTTTTGTATTTTTGGATTTTATATTGTTTTTGTATTTTGAAATTTTATATTTTTGTATTTTGTTTTTGTTGGTTTTTCAAATTTTGTATTTTGTTTTTTCAAAAATATTTACAGCGAAGCGATTTTGAAAACATTTTTCAAGAAGATTCGAGAAGACGTTCTAGCTCCTCAGGAGTTAGGCTTCGCATGCCAATTCGTCGAACTAAATAGTCAAACCGTTCTTTTGGAAGAGCTTTAGTAAATAGATCGGCGAGTTGATAATCAGTCTTAACGAAAAATAATTCAACAGTACCCTCTTCTACGTGTTCTTTGATGAAATGGTAGCGGACTTTGATATGCTTCGTCTTAGAGTGATGTACGGGATTGCACGAGATGGCTATGGCACTTTTTGAGTCACAATACATAGGTATTCTGTCAAAAGTAAAGCCATAATATGTGAGCTGTGTCCGCATCCAAAGAACTTGGGCACAACACGCAGATAGAGACACATACTCGGCTTCGGCGGTTGATAGCGCAGTACAATCCTGTTTCTTTGACGACTAGCTTACTAGCTTTTCACCCAAAAATTGTGCTCCACCTGATGTACTCTTTGCTGTAACTTGATCTCCTGCATGGTCGGCATCTGAAAAGGCTGTTAGATTAAACCCCGAATCCTTCGGATACCAAAGTCCCATGTTAATGGTTCTTCATAGGTACCGAAAGATCCTTTTAACCTCTTTGAGGTGAAGTTCGGTAGGCTTAGCCTGAAACCGTGCTAACAAGCAAACAGCAAATTGAATATCGGGTCGACTAGCGGTTAGGTACATGAGAGAACCGATCATGCTCCGATATTTTTTCGGATCGATGGGTTTTCCAAACAAATCAACACCTATTTTTGGTGAAGTGACCATTGGTGTACCAACAGAATCACAGTTTTCCATTCCATGTTTTTTCAAAATCTCTATTGTATATTTAGCTTGATTGATAAAAATACCACGAGGGGATTGATGGATTTGTAAACCAAGAAAGAATTTTAGTTCCCCCATCATGGACATTTCAAATTTGCTTTTCATGAGATTTTCAAAATGTTTTGAATGGTTAGGATTGGATGATCCAAAAATTATGTCGTCCACGTAAATTTGAACGATCAAAATGTCATCTTTGAATTTTTTGATAAACAAGTTGTCATCAACCGTTCCTTTTGTGAAATTGTTTTTGAGCAAGAAAGATGATAGTTCGTCATACCACGCTCTTGGAGCTTGTTTTAAACCATAAATGGCTTTCTTAAGCTTGTAGACGTAGTCTGGATGATCTTTGTCAATGAATCCCTCTGGCTGACTCACATACACTTCTTCTTTCAGAGTTCCATTCAAGAAAGCTGTCTTAATGTCCATCTGATAGACTGTGATGTTTTTGTGAGCTGCATAGGCTAAGAAAATCCGGACTGCTTCAAGTCTAGCTACAGGCGCGAATGATCCTCAAAATCTATCCCTTCTTCTTGTGTATATCCTTTAGCCACGAGACGAGCTTTGTTGCGAATGACAGTCATTTCCTCATCCAGTTTGTTCTTCCACAACCACTTGAGATCAAGAACACGTTTATCAAGTGGTCGTTCAACAAGTTCCCAACTATCATGTAACAGGTATTGAAGAAATTCCTCCTGCATCGCTTCAATCCAAGGGTTTTCTGCCATTGCTTCCCGAATGTTCTTTGGTTCTTTGAGGCTGATTGAGCAAATGTAAATGCACAATTCGAGATCGGTGGCAAGTTGTCTCCTTGTCTGAACTGGCATTGAAGGATCACCAATAACATGTACTAACGGATGGTCTTTTGTCCATTGAAACGTAGAAGGGTACCTTGGGTGTAACGAATGTGTGTTAGATGGTTCTTGTAACCTTGAAGAAGATTCAGCAGAGTCTGTTGCAAACGGGTTTTCAAATATTTCTTCTTCTTCTAACGCATCATTGTTTGAATTATTTGTTGGTTCTTCTTGAAAATATGTGTTTTGACTTTGCTCATCAACTCTTGGTAGTTCAGTTTCAAGTACTGGAGTTGCTTGAGTAGATGTAGATGATGTTGATGTAGTTGGTGCTTCAGCTTCGATTATTGTAGATGCATCTTGTGGTGGTGGTGGTGGTTGATGGTTTTGAGCGGGTGCAGCGGAATGTTGTGGAGATGCATTTGTCGAAGTTCCACCATAGTATTCATCAAACATTAACTTGAAGAAATTTTCCAGTTCTTGTTCTGAAGGTTTATCCGTGTTTGTTGACTGAGCTCCTTGAGGTACGAGTCCTGAACTGATGTGTCCAGAAGTCTGCTGGTTTGGTGCGGGTCCTAATCCGTTTTGATTAGAAGCCATTGGATTAAGCGCGGGTTCTAGAGCGTATCTCTTAGAAGCCATTTGTGAAATCTCGTCAAACTTCACATTCATCGTCTCCATTATCTTTTTCGTTCTTCTATTATACACCCTGAATGCCCTCGAGTTTTCTGAATATCCAATGAAGATTCCAATATCACCCTTAGCTTTTAACTTCCCTAGATCTTCTCTGTCATTCGTCGGATAGCACAAAGCGCCAAACACGTGAAGGTAAGAGATGTCAGGTTTACGGTTGTTTACTAGCTCATATGGGGTTTTATTGAATCTTGGATGTACTAGGGATCGGTTTTGAGTAAAACAAGCAGTGGCTACAGCATCAGCCCATAAGAATAGAGGTGCACTAGAGAAAATCAGCATTGTGCGAGCAGCTTCCACAAGAGTTCGGTTTCTTCTTTCAACTACCCCATTCTGCTGTGGAGTTCTAACAACTGATGTTTGGTGAGTGATTCCCACATCTTCAAAGTAGGTTCTTAACTCCTGATTTGTGAATTCTGTGCCATTATCTGTTCTTACAATCCTTACTGGAGCTTGAAGTAGAACTTGAATACGCTTCAGAAAGGTGATGATGATGCCTGGTGCTTCGTCTTTTGATCTCAAAAACTTTACCCAAGTATATCTTGAATAATCATCAACAATAACAAGAATATACTTCTTCCCATTAATGCTTTCAACTCTCATTGGGCCACATAAGTCCATGTGCAACATATGTAACCTCGCTTCCGAACTAGGTACGGTTTTAGGTTTATATGATGCTCTTTTGCTTTTTCCTTGTTCGCATGATGGACATAGGTGTTCCTTGGTGTATTTGAACTTAGGAAGTCCGATGACGATGTTGTCTTTGGCTAACTTGTTGATGGTGTCGAAATTGAGATGGGATAAACGTCTATGCCACAGCCAGGACTTAATTTCGGTTGCCCGTGTCATAAGACAAATTGGTGATGTAGAAGCCATTTGGTTGATGTCGATAGCGTACAAGTTTGTACCACGATTACCAGTTAAGAGATCATCACCAACCAAATTTCTAATAAAAACCGTGTTTCTCCTGAATGCAACTTCTAAATCTGCATCACAAAACTGCCCAACTGAAAACAAGTTGTGTCCCAACCCTTCGACGTAGTAAACTCGAGTGATCAAAAAATTCCCAAACTGAAGATCTCCAAAACCCAGAATAGCTGCTACATGATCATTTCCAAAGCGTACAGTTCCCATGAATTTCCAAATGAAATTGATCAGCAGCTTTAAGTTCCCGGTCATGTGCTTGGAGCAACCCGAGTCGACGATCCAAAGACATATTTCGATAACCTGCCAAGAACAGAAGAGTTTGTATATGGAAACCGTTTTGAATTTGGTTCCATGTGGTTAGGAGTAAAAGCAAAATCACATTCATCAAAGGGTGCAACATTTTTATTTTGAACAACTTCCAATTTGCCATCCTTAAGAGTGAACTCTCTACCCGTCGGAATCCACATACAAAACTTTAGATAGTTCCTAGTCATTCGACTACTAGTGGTAGACCTAAAGCGTGCAACTAATCTTTCTATAGATCTAGATCTGGCACTAGTTCCCTTTGGAACATACTTCTGTTTAGGCGTAACATTCACATTCTTAGAAACACATTCATCATGAACATCATTAATTAAACATTTCTTGCATATTAAACAAACAGAGTCATTACATGCATTAGAAACAGTACTTGTGACATTACATTCAGATGAAACATGTCTCTTATTACAAAGCGATAAATTCCTATGGTGTTCTTCTACTTCTTCAACTTTATTCTTGCTACTACTCGTAGAAACAGGCGAGACTCTATTGTTCCTTGTATTGCTCCTAGGCTTTAGTCTGCTGCTCCTAGAGGTGCATTCTAATCCTGTAGAAGGTAAGGCACACACATTAGAATTTATATTGTTGTCCTTTTTAGCATCACTAGACTCTTTAGAATTATCTTTTTTGCACGCATTTGTCTTAGAAGTGGAGGCAGACGCATTAGTGGGACTAATCCTAAAAAGGCCAGGTGCTATCACTTTTGGTGTTTCGACAACCGCTTTTCCTTTATCAACAATCTTATCATTTTCACTTATCTTGGGCAAGGGTGTTGGAGTGACTGGTTTTGTCAAATTCTTTTTCTCATCGACTTTTGGAGCAAACCTTGAAATTGACATCTTTGGTTTTTGAACCGTGTTTGAAACATTTGGTTCCTCCGGAGTCGACGGTTTTGCAAACTTAGTTTCCTCACCCTTTCCTTTTTGACTTTCAAGCTGAGCCCTCAAAAGATTGTTTTGCTCTTTCATGTTCTTGAAAGCACGCTCATACGACAGTTTGTCATACTTGCATTCTTCCTTTTTTCGATCAAGTTGTTTAAAACATGACACATTTTCTTTTTCAAGCTTTATAAGAGCATTTTCATATTTGGAAACAATTTCGGAGGTCTCAGCTCTCAGTCTTTCATCGTCTTGAACAGAGTATGTTTGTAAAATGATGGACATAATGTCAGTGGTCATAACAGCTTCGAAGAGAGAATCATTTAGGTTTTCCAAAACATTCATGTTTTCACGAGTATCATTAGCTTCGTTTACCAGGGATTTGTGGTCCTTGACAAAGTCGGCAGTTTCTTTTAAGAAAGCTTTTTCAAAATGGATTACCCTCGCACTGATGTTATTCAGTGGGATAGTAATTTCGTTTTCAAAAACTTTTTTCTGCTCAATATGAAAACTGGAATGCCAGTTGTTAATATCGATTGTAGTTTTAGAAGCAACAATATTTTGAAGTTCTTGAATTCTCTTTTTAACGTCATCCAAAATTTCTCTAGCCTCACTTGTATTAAAAGTGTTGTTAGAAGAAATTTGTTCCATTTTTGAAAGAGATTTGGAAACAATTACTTTCTTAGAAACCATTTTTGAGAATGGTCGTTTTATGGAAAACACAGATGGTTCTTTTTGTGGAACAAAAGTAATTCCCGAAAGTTTGTTCAATTTGTTGTAATCAATGGGTTTCAAATCCTTTTGTTTCATTTTATTTATGCTCTCTTCGACATGTTCTATCGTTTGCACAGAATCCCGAACGACGGGAGGATCATGTTTAGTGTAAATCACATTACCATTGTACAAAACATTCTGTTCTTGCTGAGCTTTCTTGAGATTACTGGGGGTGTTGTTACCGAGAGCCACTTTATGTTTCGTATGGTAAACCGGATTAGTTTGATTTGAAATCATTTTCATTGTTTGACTTGACTGACCCGATTTAACCACTAATTCTTCTAAATGAGCAATCATGTGTTCTGACTCTACGATTTCGGCCAAAAGTTTGTCTTCTTTCTTTGCAAAGTCCTTTTTCAACTCATCCCTTTCTTTTTCAAGATTGGTATAAGCTGTTTTTTGTTTAGAAAGTTGGTTTTGTAAATCAGAAATTTCCGCGTTTAAAGATTTTATCTTTTTGAAAGAATTAACATCAAGTGTATCAAACTTGAGTTGCAATTGTTTTTCCCTTGAAACGGAATTTTGATAACCAGTTTCTAATTCAGACAATCTTTTGTTATGAAATTCAAAAGCTTTAACGTTTTCTTTGTAACTCTCAAGCTCAGCGGTCAATTTAACATTCGCGGCCTTAACATCGCGATTGACCTTTTTCACATTCTCAATTTCAATACGACAATTATTCAATAATGATTCAAATAAAGCACGTGTTTCCTCATCATTCTCAGCATGCTGTGAAACGAAGCCTCCATTATGATTCACATCTGGAGTCGCTGAAGGAGTATTGCTACTACTTGGCGTGTCCTGGAATGTATCATAAGTGGATGCTTGCTTCTCAAAATGCTGTTCCTCATGAGGAGACATATCAAATATATCATTATTGTGACATGTGTTGAAGTTTGATACCTCAGAGATTGCATTGATGTCATAGACCGGAGGTGTGTCAGAATCTGTGTCATACTTTGCCTCCTGAAGATTTGCCATGAATATGCAGTTCGCATCGATATCCTCTCTATCTTCCATGTCATCCATAAGAGCCATAAAATCATTCTCCTCTGCATTCAACTGAAATCATGCCTCTGCCTTTTGTGCCAACATCACTGCTTTCTGTAAATACGCTAGATCTTTCTTGTTTGGCTTAGTAGGACAGTTCCTTGCCATATGACCTACACCCTGACAGTTGAAACACTATACAGGATTACCCTGATTCACATTTCCCAAATTCCCAACTACTGGAGCTGCAACATTTCTATTCTGATTACCCATTGCCTGATTACCAACATTCTGACCCCTCTGATTTCCAACAAACTGACCCAACTGATTCCCTGTATACTGACCATACTGATTTCCTGCATTCTGATTCCCTGCATTCAGCATATTCTGATTCCCCATGTTAATTCCAGTAGCATATCCTTGCTGATTCCCATAAACTCCAACCATTTGGCCTCCGTTGCCCATATTGAAACTCGGCTGAGCAATCTGCTTATTGCGAGTGTTCGATGAAATCCTTTGGTTGTTGTTAGTTGGTGTAGAATAGCGTCCTTGGAATGCCTTTGACAGAAAAGCAAACGCTTGGGTTAATGCAGCAGTAGCTTCATCATTTTCAGTGAATTCTGGTTCTTGGAATTGTTGGTATTGCTGTTGTGGAATAACATGTTGTTGTTGCTGTGGGTAGAACGGTTGTTGGTAGACTGGTGTTGGTTGTTGAATGTATGATGGTTGCATGTAGTTGTGAGTGGAAGATGATGATGGTTGTTGTGTGTTCACTGGTAGCGGTGTTGGTGTAGTAGCAATTAATGCGAGAGGATCATGATTCTTTGCCAATCTTTCTTTCCTTACTTCATTAGCCTCAGCTTGGTTTTGCTTCAAAAAGTCATAGAGTTGATCATAATTCACCTTATGTAAATCCTTTGTTTGATTGACAATTGTAACATAACGACCCCATTCTTCTGGAAGGTTATTGATGAATTTGATGTTTGTTGCAATTGTTCGAGGTGTTAACTTGTTTCTGATTAACTCATTCATCAAAGTGCAAAACCTTGTGTAGTATGATTCAATCTGTTCACCTTTAGTGGATGTGAAATTCTCCCATTCAGTAAGAAGTTTGTTCTCAACATCCTGTTGTCCAATCTCTGTTCCATGACATATCCTTCTGACACGTTCCCACATAGCATAAGCAGTTTCACAACTGTCGACCGCAGCAAAGATCTCCCGTGGTAATCCAAGTTGGATTAAATGCATTGCCATATCATCTGCGGCGATCTGCTTCTTGTCTTCCTCTGTGTAATCTGCTTCTGTTTGTTCACGCACGAATGGTTGAGTAGGAGGTGTTGTATTTGGATTACCTTCAATTTGAACTTGTCTTGGCTTGAATGGACCATTTGTAATGGAGTTGATCATTAATTTACCATCAGGCTTTGTTTTGATGTAACGAAGCATGCGGCTTGTCCATGGGAGATATCCACCTTTTTCAAGCATTGGAGGTCGGTTTTCGGCACCGGCTGCATGAATGTCTTGCTGAGTTGCCATTGATGAAGTGTAGATTGATAAAGTTGATTCTTGGATCGTTCTAACGAAGTAGGAGTTGTGTTTAGTGTAAGTTGATGCAAGTTTTTATGGTGAAAAATTTGATCTGAAACCTTAAAACCTCAATAACTTCCGTTCGGAGTGGATTTGGGCCTCGAAGCTGGGCTTGAATGATCTTTAGATAATTCAACGTGTCCTTCTTCTCGGTCTCGCGGTCGTTTTGACAGGCATAAACCCTGAACTTATGCGTAAACGGTGATTCTTACGCTTAACTTCAAATCTTATGGTTAACTTCAAATCTTACGCGTAAGAAAAGTTATGCGTAAACTTTCAGGTTATGCGTAAAAATTAAGGTTATGCGTAAACAAAATGTTTATGCGTAAGCTTTGATTTTTTACGCGTAAACTTTGAGTTTATGCATAAGAAAAGTTACGCGTAAGGTTTTTCAACCAAATTGATCTCTCAAACTTATCCAAGCTTGAAAGATATCCCTTGTCGAAGTATTCCACAAACTTATCCAAGTCAGGGAAGTACCGAGTCACCGTAGCACGAAGAGAGAACCTTTGAAGAAACTTAAGCGTATATTTCTGAAACTTACGCGTAGAAAGTTACTCGTAGAAACTTACTCGTAAGATAGTGGACTTACGCGTAGGAATTGCAACTTAAGCGTAAAAAGAGGGTTTTGACTAAAGTTACGCGTAGGAAAAGGGTTTTGACCAAATCTTATGCGTAAAAAGGACAGAAAGTACTGTTCACAGCTGTAGATTCGTACTATTCACCCAAGTTACGCGTAAGGAGACCAGAAAGCTTGAAAAATCCGATTTTTTCAACCAAAAACACTTTTTCCACTTGTTTCTTTTGATCAAATCTTTCCCAAAACACTTAGAATCACTAAAGCTTCAAGAAAAACAACTTTAACACCAAAACTTGTAAAAATCAAAACTTTTTGAAGAAAAAGTACACAAAATGGATGAAAAGTGTAACTTTTTAACAAAAAACTTGATAAAAACACTCCTAAATAATTGTTAGGCGATTGATACCACTTGTAAGACCTTAGATATATCAACTTTAACACAAATATAAGCACTAGATGAAGTAAAGATGATGACTTGGAATAGTATGTGTGGCGTTAGATTATATGAAAAAGAGTATAAAGATGAAGAGAGCTTTTTATTAAAAACACACACAATACACACACAAGCACACCTTACAAATGAGAGGTAAGGTGCCTTTTATAGTTAGAGAGAAAGGCCTCATGGGCTTTCTAATGGACTTGGGCTTGGACTTGGTTTACATGAATTATAATAGGCTTACTAACATAACTCTTAACATATTAGATTACCAAGTCCAATGCCCAACTATCTTAGACAATTACATACTTTAACGACACAAAGACAAAGTTCCTAATATGAGAATGACCATCACTTCTCAATACATATATTTAATGCTAACAAGATCTTTACGGGCCTAACGTACCCTACCGTCTCGTATACCAAAGGGTCCATAACATCCAAATAACCAAGGCCGTAAATCCAATACGTCCAATTCAAGCTCACAATGTCATAATACGGAATCATGTCCGATATCAAATCCACTTAACTATCACAATTTATTTTAGATTTCATATATATTATTAACCGTTTTTATTATTAGTTACCGTTTATAAAATAAAATGTCCCGAGACTAAGTTACCAAACCAATACTCAAAAATAATCACCACCACAATTATAATAACTCCAAAAATAAATCCCAAGTCATACAAAATAATCCCGGAACTAAACCAAATCCAACCCGAGCCTCACCCTTCCTCGACTCGACCCAAACGAAACCAAATCCAAACCAAACTAACCTAAACAAATCCAAACACTCAAACAACAACAACAACAACAATTAATAATCTTAACCCTCCCCCACCACCACCCAAGGCTCAGTGGTGGTGGTTCTCGGCTGTCGAGCCACACAAACCGAACGGACCCTCGATAAAATCCAATCCAAACACAAATAATACTCTCCCTTCGTCACCAATATTAACCAACAACAACAAGAAACATCAAAACCCTCACCGAGTCACGAGTTGACTCGGTGAGTTCACCCGTGTCGCGGCCAAGTCAAAAACAACAAGAATCCACACGAGTTGTTGGTTTAAAAACAATATCAAAAACATTTTTATAAAACTTTTAATATTAAAATCGGATTTATTTAAAAATATAAAACTAGGGTTTCAAAAATTAAAAAGAAAATAAGAAAAGATCTGGCGGGGTGTTGTTTTACCGGCGGTAGGAGGATGGTGGTGCCGATGGTGGCTCTTGGAGGTGGCGGCGGTGGTGATGGTTTGAGGTGTTACGTGGTGTTTTGATTAAATCGACTTGTACAACCGGAATGGGGACGTCCCGATCTATAAAATATAAAAAGTTGTAAATTTTGTGGTGGCCGAAAAATTCTCCAGTGGCCGGATTTTTGGCCGGCGGTGGGCTGGGTGGCGAACGATAAGAGAGAGAGAGAGAGAGAGAGAGAGAGAGAGAGAGAGAGAGAGAGAGAGAGAGAGAGAGTATTTGTAGGTGGTGTGTGTGTTTTTGATAAATAAAAATGAAGAAATGGGGGTATTGGGAGTTTATATATGGGTATTAAAGTAGATGGTAGGTTTTGTAATTAATGAAAGTGTAGGGTAAGTGTAGGGTGATATTCTAGAGGCCAATATTGCCAACGAATCAAACTTCAAACGTTAAACGCTCCGGGGTCCAAACGACATAGCAAACGGACTCAAAAATTTACGAAACTTGCGCCATTGTTCACGAAATAATTTTTCCAATAAAATCAAGCATAAACTTCAGAGTTTTTCCAAAATCAAAATAATTGAAATAATTTGACAAATGCAATACAATTTGAGTGTTCTAGATTGTGCTGAGTCAATCAAGGAATAAAGTTCTCGTTTCCCATACATCTCACGTTTCTCAAGCCCAAATAATCACAAATAAAAGTTTTAATGTGTCTCAGGTACGAAAATAAATATTTTGGCTAGTAATAAGTTTAGAAAAAGTACCATGGGTTACATCGGTAATGATAGATTGATTTATGTCAAATGAGGTATCTTTTGTAAATAATAGACATCACATTTATATTTCACTCACAATCTATACACAAATTAATTATTAAAAAATAAACTACCTCAATTTTTTTCTAATAAATTATTTATCAACTATTAAAATAAAGTTTTTAATAAAATATTATTTTTTTCACTTATCTCATTTTTTTTTAATCTTAAATCGAATCAAAATCCGATTCAAATCTTTTTACAAACCAAACGGCCACCGATAAACCAAATGGACCCTAAAGGACTCCGGTAAAAATATAGACAATTATGGAATACTAGAACGCGTACCCATCCAATTTTGACTTCTTAATTTGATTTGGCGTTTAAACTTTTTAAAAAAGTCCATAAAATAGAAATAAGGCAAGTGGTCACACTTTGACTAACGAGTTTCATGACCATTATTCTTTTCTTAATTGAAAGCTGCCCTTGTGTCCTTAAAATACAAAGCAAGTGGTCACATTTTGTTTTATTGGATTGGATATCGGTACCCCTAAAACACCAATAATACACATTTTTTTTTCTATTTTTTTTCTTTATCTTTTTCATATTTTTGTTTATATTTAACACTTATAAAACTGAAAATACGAAACATAAAATATAAAGTTTAATAAGTTAAAATTATTAAATTGACATACAATACATAACAAAAACTGATAAAAAAACTGTGTGATTATATAAACAGGAGTGGGATAGGGTTGAAAAATGTAAAAAATGAGCCGGGGATAGCCATAATAAAACACTTTGTTAATTCAATAACTATTTTGAGACCCGTATAATAC
The DNA here is from genome assembly GCA_030686995.1 of Artemisia argyi. NCBI lineage: Eukaryota > Viridiplantae > Streptophyta > Magnoliopsida > Asterales > Asteraceae > Artemisia > Artemisia argyi. Next base: position 220,981,496 of record CM060709.1, on the reverse strand, counting down.
ACAGGCTGTCTCAATTTCTTTTACGTGAGTTTAATCGGTATAAACGTTCACATAATCACTATACATTTGGTTTATCATAATTTTGTAATGGGTAAAAACCATACAATAGCCACGTACTTTTCAAAATTGTCCGTCTAGAACCACTTACTTTTTTATTACCTTACTTCACCAACGAACTATCAAATTCTGTTCCGACTTCACCAATATAACCTAGAAGTGACAATTTTACCCTTATCTTCTTTACCCTCACTTGCATCGTTAGTCCATAATACTAACGTATGTTAGTCCTTTTGCACCTTTTTGTTCGTTTTTTCACGTTTTTGACCGGTTTTGCACATTTTCATACGTTTTTGCACTTTTCATCTGGTTTTACACGTTTTCATCCGTGTTTACACGTTTTGGTCCATTTTTGCACGTTTTCTTTCGTTTTTCCACTTTTATAAAAAAAAATCGAATAAAATTTTTTTTCGAATAATTTTTTTTTTTAAATATTTGAATAAAATATTTTCGAAAAAAAATATTTTTTCTAAAATATTTCCGAAAAAAAATATTTTTTTTCGAAAAGTTTTTAGAAAAATATTTTTCTAAAATATTTTTGAAAAAAAATATTTTTTTTCGGAAATATTTTATAAAAAATATTTTTTTTCGAAAATATTTTTTTTTCGAAAATTTTTTAGAAAAATATTTTTTTTCTAAAATATTTTTTAGAAAAAAAATATAAAAATTTTAGAAAAATATTTGAATAAAAAAAATTCGAAATTTAAAAAAAAAAATATTTGAATAAAAAATTTTAGAAAAAAAAATATTTTTTCTAAAATATTTTTGAAAAAAAATATTTTTTAGAAAAAATATTTTTTTTTGAAAATTTTTTAGAAAAATACTTTTTTTTCTAAAATTTTTTTAGAAAAAAAATAAAAATATTTTAGAAAAATATTTGAATAAAAAACGTGTAAAACAGACGTAAACGTGTAAAAATAGACAAAAATGTGTAAAACCAGAGAAAAGCATGTAAAAACGGACCAAAACGTGTAAGCACGGATGAAAACGTGTAAAACTAGATGAAAAGTGCAAAAACGTATGAAGATGTGCAAAACCGGTCAAAAACGTGAAAATACGAACAAAAAGGTGCAAAAGGACTAACGTACGTTAGTATTAAGGATTAACGATGCAAGTGAGGGTAAAGAAGATAAGGGTAAAATTGTCACTTCAAGGTTATATTGGTGAAGTCGGAACAGAATTTGATAGTTCGTTGGTGAAGTAAGGTAATAAAAAAGTAAGTGGTTCTAGACGGACAATTTTGGAAAATACGTGGCTATTGTATGGTTTTTACCTTTTTGTAATCTTATAAGTTGTCCGCGCCATTTCGCTTACATCATTCAACAATAATAAAAGCAATCTGAGCTCCCGTTAAATATAGTCCAACCAACCATTACAATGACACCAACCATCATTTGTTGTATGAACTTTTTTCTTAGACCAATCATCATTGTTATATAAACTTCGTTTCTTAGATGAGTGCAACAATAAAAATAAGAATGTCAAATTTACGTAGCTTTCTTTTTCATTCACATGTGTGCAAGTTAAGAGTCAAAGTATTTCTCTTTGTAAAGTTTACAACTATATATTTGAAGTCTTGAACAATAATCAAAAACAAACTTTTGAATGACAAAAAATGCAGTTTACAAATAAACTAAAAGGACGGTTGGTGTATGGGTTTAAAGGGGTTTAGATTCAAAGCTATTCAAATTAATTGTTTGAAACCCCTTTTCTATGGATTCAACGAGGGTGTGAATGTGTTATGTCAAAATTCAAACCCCACTTGACTTGCTGTGTTTTGAATTTTAATACTAATAAAAAAATCATTAAAGGTTTTAGTGTGATCCAATTTATTTTCCTTTAATACTGTAGTATTTTTATTCAAAAATAATGTATTTCATCTCAATTAATTAATAAAACATTTTATATTTTTACATAATGTTGATATAAATAATGTATAAAAACGTTATTAATATCTTTTGATATCCTTAAGTTTTGACGATCACAAAATATAAGAACATTAAACGCAAAGTTAATACATAAACAAGTTTTAAGCAAGTTTATATCATCTCATCCAACATAATCACTTAAGGTATGGATAAACAAGTGACTAATACATTTTATGATCAAAGGGATGTTTATTTAAATAATACAAAGTTTATAAAATTAAATAAACTTATTATATATTTTTGAAAAATATTTTTGGTAATAAAGGAAAATGTTTTATTCATAATAAATATATGAATTCAAAATTTTAACCAAAATCAGTTAGTTTTTCACCAAATAAACTTTCCTCAGAAAAGACAAGAAAACTGCAGTTTTCGTCTGGGCGGCCCCCTTAATTTTAAGAGGGTCGGCACACAATTAAGGGGACCGGCCACGCTTCCCTGTCAGATTCTGCCAGAAATTTTTTCTTATAAATACTACCTCAAACCTGGTATTTTTACCACCTCCTCTACGAAAATTTTCAGATCCAAATCTCTCTAAACATCTTCCTAAAAACCCTTTGATCATATAATTGTTAATCCTTGTTTCAAGTGATTTATTCCCTCACCTCTCATCTCTCAAAGTGCAAGAGAAGAATACTCCTTCAACATCAAGTTGTGAAGTATTGTAGATTTGTGTATATAGTCTAGTTGTTGTGTACATTTATTGTAAAGTGGTGATAGTAGTGTAACTAGATAGATCTAGGAGTAGAAGTTGTGAATAGAAGTAGTGAGATATAAGTAGTGGTATGAAGAAGAAGTAGTGGAGTAGTGTGAAGTTGTGAAGTAGTAGTGGTGTGTACAAGTTGTGAAGAAGGTGTGCCAAGTCGTGAAGAAGTTGTGTAGAAGGTGTGAATAAGTTGTGACGAAGTTGTGGTGTGTATATTGGTGTGTAAGGTTTTCTCCGCCATAAGGGAGCTTGTTGACATAGTGAAGAAAACTCTCGAATATGTGACTCGAGGAGTGGAGTATGGCAAGGAAGGTGTCCTTGTAGCCGAACCACTATAAATTCTTTGTCTCGCGGTTAGATCTTTCCATATCTTACTTATTATCTTGTTTATATCGTTATTACTTTTGTAGACGTAGACGTATATGTATAGTTGCTCATATAGTGCTAGTATTGATTTTACTTAAAGATCAAACAAAAGTTTCATTCACAAAACAAAGTTTTTACAATAAAACTAAAAAGGTAACATACATTTAATTGATCATTTCGATCAAGTATAGTTTTCATACAAAATATAACTAAGGATTATAAAATAAACGTTTATTTACTTATCTCTCATATATAGTTATAATTATTTATATTATGCATGTGTTGATTTCACATACTTAGTTTGCATTATTATTATTGCTCATACTTAGATATAGTTGTTCATATTGTTCAAGACTTGAATTCACATAAGATCGAATCAAAGTTTTAAGAGTAAACAAGACTTTTAAACAACTAAGTTTTCATAAAACTAAAAAGACGTAAAACTATTCAACCCCCCTTCTAGTTTTCCACAATTGGCATCAGAGCTACGTTAAACAAGATTTTTAAAATATACTGTATTTTAAAACTTGTATCGATCTATGGAATCGGAAAAATATTTAGAAGGGCAATCTATGCAAAGACCACCACTATTTAAAAGTGATGGATTTTTATATTGGAAAAATAGATTCGAAACTTATGTGAAATCGAAAGATCTTGATCTTTGGCATGTCATTACCTTTGATGATTTTTCCCCTATTCAATATAATTTTGAAAATAAAATGGATGAAATTGTATCTTTTGAAAAACAAAATGATGATTTGAAAAGGAAACTAGCAAAAAATAATGAGGCTAAAATGGTTATTTATAATGCGTTACCACGCAAAGAATATGAAAGAATTTTTATGTGTAAAACCGCAAAAGAAATTTGGGATTCTTTACTAATCACTCACCAAGGTAATAGTCAAGTTAAAGATAATAAAATAGATCTTCTTGTTCAACAATATGAACAATTTACGATTCTGGAGCAGGAATCAATAGATAATGCTTTTGCTAGGTTTAACACTATCATCACAAGTTTAAAAGCACTTGATGAGAATTTTTTTAGTAAGAATCTTGTTAGGAAATTTCTTAGGGCTCTTCATCCAAAATGGCGAGCTAAAGTTACGGCGATTGAAGAATCGAAGAACTTGTCAACTCTTCAACTTGATGAGTTGATCGGCAACCTGAAAGTCTACGAAGCAATAATAAAGAAAGACTCCGAGATGGTCAATGGAAAAAGATAGCAAAGCAAGTCAATTGCGTTGAAAGCTAGGAAGGAATCTAGTGACGAGGATAGCTCAATCTCCAAAAGTGATGACGAAGAATATGCGATGGCCGTAAGAGACTTCAAGAAATTCTTCAAAAGGCGAGGAAGATTCGTTAGACAACCTCATGATGAAAGGAAAGCAAACCAAAGAAATAAAGATGACAAAAATGGCAAAAGTGATAGGAAGTGCTTCAAATGTGGTGATCCAAATCATCTCATCGGAAAATGTCCAATGATGCCAAGAGATCAAAATCAAAAGGCATTTGTTTGAGGAGCTTGGAGTGATAGCGGTGACGATGAGAAAGAAATCACAAATGAGGAGAAGTGTCTTATGGCTAAGACATCAAGTGAGGTACGTTCCGAAACCGAATACTTTAGTGACGAAAATTTATCATTAGACGAAAAAGACCTAGATAGTGAATATAATAGGTTATGCAAAATAGGTCAAAAGGTTATAGCTAAAAATAAGTCACTAAAACATATTAATAATCAATTAGAAAATGAAGTACTCGAAATTAAAATTAAACTACAACATTTGGAAAAAGAAAAAGAAGTTTTTAAAGAATGTAAAACATGTTTAGAGGTCAAAAATGAAAACTAAAAACTTAAAGATGAAATGTTCAAACTTGACAAGTTTAAAAATAGTAGTAACTCACTTAAGAAAATAATAAGTGTTCAAGAAACTTTGGGAGATAAAACCGGTCTAGGATTTGACTTAACTAATGTTTCAACTAGTGAAAATAAAAGTGAAAAGTTTAAATGTGAATCTAGTAAACAAAAACCATTAGACTCAAAACCTAAGTATGTACCTATAAAAGATAGAAAAATACCTATTGCGAGTGATGAGGAAGTAAAAAGTTTTTATAAACCATCATTAAAAGCCAAAACCGGATTTTCTAAAATAAAATTAAGATCTAAAACTCCACCTCCAAATAGACCAAATAATCCTCATCCTCGGTCTAAAACCCCTCAACATAGGAGAAATCAAGGTAGACAAAACTTTTCTAATAATAGTCGCCCAATGTGGATTTATCCACATCAACCAAGCTTTAGCCCATGGGGAATGCTTCCACCATACATGCATCCTAGTCAATTGCAAACCATGTTTGGTTCAAACAACTTTGGACCAATGAGACCATGGGAACCAAGTGGCTAAGTTGTCACTTTTGGAAAATATTGGTATCTCATCTACAAATGGCTTCTATAAGTCAACATGGCATCTTGAAGTGTTTGAAGAAAATTTATTGAAGACTAAAAGGTACGCGTTTCTTTTAAGTTCATCGTTAAAATTTATATTCTTAGATTAACAACTAGTTAGATTAATGCTTAGTTATATAGCTAGTTATACTTACTTACTCACGCATTATGAACCCCTCTTAGTTGGCTTTCCTAGGATTATAATAAAATTGTTCGTTGTCGAACAACATAGAAAATGGAAATCTTCTATGTCCACTAGTAGAAAACTCATGGTGATGAAGTGAAATGATTCAAGTGGATTAATTATTAACATAGAAGTAAGATTAGATTTCTCGTGTTAGAAAACTATGGATGAAACAAGCTCTCGTAGACTATGGCATTAAGTTAGATAAGTGTGCGACAGCAAAGGAGCTATAGAAGTTAGGTTATACCCTATTCAACACTCCTACATCAAACATATAGAACATCTTCATCAATCACTTATGATCATAGGTTATGTAGAAAAGGTAGCTTTGGAAGATAACATTGCCGATATGTTTACCAAACCCCTTAAGCATGAACTATTTAATTACTTGCGTTTAGGATTAGGAATGATGGAGCAAATTGATTAAATTCTTGGAATACTTAAAATCTTCTGAAAAATCAAAGTTCTGAAAATTTCTTTTCTGTCAGATGGGCGGACCCCTTAAATTCATAAGGGCGGCCCCCTTAAAACATTAAGGGGACCGACCTCACTTTAAGGGGGCCGGCCATCTGAGAAATAAATTTCCAAGTTTTCTCTACTTTTTCACTAATTTGAGTCTAGGATTCTATTTTGCACAAAATCAGGAATTGGGATATTTTGTTATTGAATCAATATGTTTTCAAAGGAAACCCCAATTCAATTTTTAAAATCATTCTCACGTTTAGGAGAACTCATTGTTGAATAATGATAAAAACGTTTTTCTATCAAACCATGCACAATAGTCTCACTCTCGTTGTCTATATATATATATATATATATATATATATATATATATATATATATATATATATATATATATATATATATATATATATACATGACACTTAGAAGTGAGCAAAGCTAAATCAAGGATCGTTTCTTAGGAAAATTTGTTTTTCTTTTATAGGAGTCGAAACGATCTTAACTCCGTATTTGTTTCATATAGGGTTACACTAGAACAAAATCAAGAATTACACTATCACATTTGTTCCATCACCAGTGTCTCACTCATTAGTTGCTTTTGCCCTTGCACTAAGTTAGTCATGTTAGGTAGAATGCCTTAATTGCTTGATCTATTACTTTATTAAGTGTGCATGCATGCGTAGTTGTAATTATATTACATTATTTGCCTATATACTTTTCATGCATATTCCATTAAGATAATACATGCATAGTTGCCTAAAGAGTTGGACTTGCCTAAAACCAAACCTCATAATCTTTACACACTCAAATCTCATAACCTTTACTCACCCATACCTTTCTACCTTACACTCAAATCTCATAACCTTTACACACTCTCACCAATCACACCACTTGATACTCATCTCCCATCCTCACCAATAACTCCATCTAGTCATCCTCACAAAAAGATTCAACCATGAAACCATTCCCTACACTCTACAAAGTGTGTCATTACCACTACAACTTAACCCATGAAGGTCAAACCATACTTCATGATACACAAACCTCATGCTCACTCAAATGAACCCTTTCACAAACCACATCATAATAACCAACCATCCATCTCATCACCCAAGTACACCTTCGTCTCATCCTTTGCCTCCAACAAACATCACCATAATCCACCATGGATTCACCAAAAACTTCCATTTCCAAAACATCAAAGAAACAAAAAATCCTCATCATCACTCCTAAACAACTCTTCATTGACTTAACCAAAAGATGACAACACAACCCCCTCACCTCAACTTTAATGCTCATCTCCTAGTGCACCAAATGCACTATCCAAAACACCCTATACTCGTGGAACATCTTCTTCTTCAATACCTTCATCCTCATCCATCTATGACTACCTAAACTCACAAATGTTTCCATCACCAAGAGTATCACCAACACCTCCATCATCACCTTCCTCCAAATAATGAAAGTTAGTTGAAGAGCTCAAAGAAGCTCATGAGCTGAGAGCTCTTCTTGTCATGCATCTTGCTCAACGCAACTTGGACCAACCACCTTTATCACCCTACTCAAATTGTCTCCCTCACTCACTCCACTTAAAGCAAGTTGAGCATCATACCCACTATTGTCCTTGTCACATTTACCTCCAAAAACAAACCATTCTCTTGGAAGAACACCTCACTTGGATTGAATACCTCCTCACTAGGAAAAACTCAAACCCATCACTTACTCAAGACACCAACAATTGATCAACCGATCCAAACCCACAACTCACCATTGAAAATGCATCCTTAGACATCACCCTTTCATTATCACCCATAACATCCCTTAATGCACACTTCTCCTCATCACCAACCAACCTACCAAACTTTGATCCTATCCCATGGAGCTTACTTGAAGCCTACTACCATGCTTCCCATCAACAACCACTGATATTGCGTTTTTGAGTGCGTATAAAAAATATACAAGGTAGACGTGAGTGGAATTCACTAATCAACCTTTAGGAAAAGGAAGACTTGCGAAAACTCGTGAATACAATATATATATGTGATATCGGGTAAGTGATTACCCGAGACGTGTCCCAACGAGGTGTGAATGGGCAATATCGTGTGAGATTCGAGACTAAAATGCTTGTAAGGAATGGTGAGAGATTATTTGGTATTGTTGAATTACTAGAAATTGCAAATAACGTACGAAAAAAATAAATAAACGAAACTAAAACACAAACAAGGTAATGGAAATTAAAACTCAAAAACTACTTAAAATTCTACGGGAATGATAATAGGAAACAGGGGAAACCTAAAACGTAATCTAAATTTAAAAACGCGAAAGTTAATTTAAGAAAAACGCGAGTGCACAAATTAAAACGTGAATTTAAAGCTACGCTAATCCTACGGATGTGAAAATCATTTTTCTATGTTTCTAATGTTAAAAGAAAATTTCTGGAAAAAGAAAATATTTTTTTGACTTTTATATTTTTTATAATGATTTAAAAACTAAAATAGTAAAATAAAAGATTTAAAAATAGTGAAACTATTTTAAAAATTATGACAAATTTTTGGAAAGTTTATTATACTACAGAGGAGCTAAAAAAAATACAAAACTGAGATAAGCAGATAAAATAAGCAGAAATAAGCAATCCTGAAAGCTGATCAGTTAAATAAGCTAATAGAAAAAGGAAGGTAATAAAAGGACTATTAATGTAAAAGGGAACAAGAAACACTAACTAGAGCAGATGGTGTAGGAGTCGTTTGTTTGGTCTGTGATAGAAGAGGGTAGGGGTTCGAATCTCCACCTCCCCCATCTTTTTTGAAACATTTTATTTTTCAAAATTTCTTTTTGCTAAGCCTTTAAACAACAGCAAAACACAATTTTAACAAAACCATTATTTCTGAAATGCTAAAATCTAAAAATCTCAACAGTGAGGATTTGCCAAGTTTCAATCTCTTGAAATCTCAAATTAGCCAAAAGGAGATTAGCAAAATCACTACATAAGCCAAAGCAAGTACGACACACAAACTAAAGCATACATAATCACGCAAAAACAACAATTGATTAACTTCAAGAAAACAGTCAAGGAGCAAGATATGCCCAGCAAACTCATGTTTGTACCAAGTTCATTTTTCTTTTCTTGAAAAGTCTGAAAGTTGTCTTAATGAACTCATAAGCCACGACTAAGGAACTCATCAACAAGGTTAGTCTCAAACACAAATAATCAACATGATAACAACATTCATCCATAAAATCGACAGGAACTAAAAAAAATAAATCCAAACAAGCTCAGTCGAGCTGCTGATGCAAGCAGCAGCTTTGAGGGACAATTGCGGGCTAATTTTGAGCTTAAAAATAGGCTAGATGCTAAAAGGTAAAAGCATCAACAAGCTGAAACACATGAACACTACCTACAAAAGATTATATATAACAGGTTTTAACCAAGTATGAGCTAGTTTGGAGCTTGTATGGGCTGGAAAAAAAACTGTTGGCAAGAGCAGGTTTGAACAGGTGTGGGTGAAGATTTGCAGGCTACTAATTAAGCTACCAAACATGACCTAATGCCAAAATAAACCCAGGAATTACTAGCTAATGGTACCACTATTTGCAAACATGAAATGAAACCTACAATCCTGTTTGAGCTATTGATGAGTGGTTAATCACTCATCCTTTTTAGACCCAAAATCAGACCAAATACACCAAATACTAACCAAAAATGCCAAGAGATTGTATGTTTTTGTATTTGTATATGTGCAGGTACGGATATGTGAAAAATGAACAAAAACAAAGCAAAACTGACAAAAACGAGCACGAGATTGGAAAAAGGTAATAAGCCGAAGCCGAGGAAGAAATTTATCCAAGAAAAGCCCAAAATGACAAAGGTAATCCTTAGAGATTCAGAGAATAACAAAAGAGACTCTTAGTTGAAATATGAAGACCTTTACAATAATGGCCCTCCAAGTTTCAGCAAGTTGTCGATTTTGATCCTTTGAAGAACTTAGGAAGAAAAGTCAACTCGAGTCCTCTAAGCTACAAGATCAGTACGTTAATTATTAAGTCATATTAGTCGCATTTTATTGAGTTTTAAGTAGCTTTTCATGATTTTGTAAAAGTCTAGGGGCTAAATATGCAACAATGGCAAAGATTAGAGAAGCCCTAGCCCCTAGCCTATAAATACCCCTTAAACACCAACTTTGAGAGGTTGGTTGTTGAGGGTTGGTCCTCTTAGTATAGGAGTAGTGTAATGAATTAATGTTAAGTTTTATTTACTTTCTCTCTCTAGCTTTATTTCTCTAAAAAATCTTTAATTTTTAGTTGTTAAAGTCTTGTTTTTATTGGTGGGATTTAAAGTTTATGGTTAACCTAAGTTGTTTAGTATTAAATTTGGTGAAAAACATTAGTTTTTAGGCTTTATTTTGAATCAAAATGATGTTTTGTTATGTTTTTATCTAGTTAGATCTTTAAATAAACTACCGAGTTTGAAAAAAAAAAAAAAAAAAAAAAAAAAAAAAAAAAATCTTTCGAGTTAGGGGTTTTTAAATTTTGTTTCGAGTTAGCATTTTGCATCTAGGGACTATATTGCAAAATAACTTTCGAGTTAGATTTTTAATACTAAAACTTTCGAGTTAAGATTTTTTCATATAGGGACTATATTGCAAAACTTCTTTTCGAGTTTGAAACTCAATTTTTGGAACTTTCGAGTTAGAGATTTTTAGTGTTTTCGAGTTAGAGATTTTTGGTACTTTCGAGTTAGGATTTTTTTTTTTTTATAACTTTCGAGTATGGTAAAAAAAAAGGGTTATCGAGTTTGAGATTTTTGGTTTACCGAGTTTGAGTAATTTTTTTTAGTACCGAGTTTGAATTTTTTTACTTTTTATTTTTTTTATTTTATTTATTTATTTTTATCTTATCGAGTTTCATTTATTTTGGCGAGTTAGCCAAGATTATCGAGTACGATAATCATTGTCTCATCGTTTATCGAGTGAGGTTCTTTTATGCTTTATGCTAAGGCGAAACTCTGCCGAATTTTATTTTGGCTTATCAAGTTTGTTTCTTTTATCGAGTCTTTTTATTTTTATTTTTTTCAAGTAACTTTATTTTATTAATACGAGTTTTGAGTAGTTTATTAGTGTTTGCTTGATGGCACGAGTTTGTGAGTTAAGTGTGGCCATAAAAGAGGATCGTGATTAATAATTGTTATGATTATTTAGACTTGTGATTTTATTATTTGAAGGGCAAAAGCCGGAGAATAATCAAATTACAAATCTAGTAATTATTTTCTTTTTAAAGGATTATTTTCAAAATAAATCAACGTTGTGAGAAAATAGTCTTGTTTAAGGAAAATAATTCGTCGTCAATCCTTGGCCCACACTTGATGAACTTATTCAAGTCACTTAGCAAACATATTGTTTTTAAATTCATTTCCAGTCTTAATTTCTTTTCGCGTTTTAAATCTCGTTTTCTTTAGTCATTTTATCTTACACTTGTTTTAGTTGTTTGTTTTTACTTTGTGTCGTTTTATTGTTTCTTTTTACTTTAACTGCGTTTTAAATCCTTTTAGTAGTGTAATCAAAAACCAAGCAAAATATCTCTTTTAAAACCCCATTCACTTCACAATCACGCGACTCAAGCCGACTCAATCGTCGTCTTACCTTCGTTGGGACATAACGACCCGGGGAACATACTTTCACGAGTATTTCTTCGGTTAAAATCTAATATACTGTCAAAACGACTCTATCAGCTATGCTAAAATTAACATCACAAGTTTGAGGGTTTGGACCCCGTTTCGCTGATGTAGCAGGGGTGGATGGGGGGAATTGTAGGCATAAATAAGCTAGTAAAATAAACTTGAAACTGTAAAACAAGCTCAAAAGTCTAAATCCTATACTACAAACTTATTGTAAAACTGAAATCAGGCATTAATTTATATCAGAACTTGTCTAAATTTGATCATGAAAAGGGCTGATGTGCAGGGTCGAAGTCAGGCCTAAGAGGGGCTACTTGAAGCCTTAACTAAGCCATCAATCCTAAAAACTAATCCATCAAACTTAAATCCTATAAAGCTACCACTCTCAACTAATCATAAACGAAAAATCAGACATTAAATAGCTATGAATAAGGAGGAATTACGCAGAGATGGAATAAGCAAATGAGACCCAAAGATAAGCAGTTAGAAACTAAATGAAAAAGATTTGAAGTAAAACTTGAATTGTTCATAAAACTTAAATAAGGCAGTACAATGGTTGGAGCTAATAAATATGCAAATAAAAAAAACTTAGATTAAACTTAAGATTGAAAAAACTAACTAAAGCTACTCCTCATTACTAAAATCCTAATTGCCTCATACTTTGGCTACAAAATAATATTTATACTACTGATAAAAAGGTTGCACTTCAATTTTTTGTCTTCTTCCTTGTGTTTGCTCTTTGTGTTTCTTCTGTGAGCTAAAAGCTGAGCTGTCCTCGTTTGTGTTTTCTCCAATTCACCACACCCCTTGATTTAAGCTTGGAGCCAAAGCCTTTGATTCTTTGCCGTAGGATGAGATAGGGTCACTAGGATTGCTGAGGTGGAGGGGATATCATGTGAAGGGGTTGACATCACGTGAGGGGTTGGTATCTCGCGAAGGGGGAGGGAGGTAATGGTTTGGCGGGCAAAAGTAGAGGTAGGTATGGGGTTTGTTTGGCGTGTAACTGGAAAAGGGTGGAGGTGGTTTGTACTATGGGTAAACGAGAGATGGGGAAGTGGAAGAAAGGGGTACGTTTGACTGGTGCTTTGACCAAGGGTGAGGGATGCGTTTATATCATAAACGTAAAAAGGGTTTTGATAGATGGGCTTTGGGGTTAGCTTTTTGGGCCAAAGTTGGACTGGAATGTGTTTGTTTTTGGGTTTGTTAAAAGGGGTAATAAGGTGGGGTTTGTGTTTTAATAATTAAGGTCCGTTTGGTTATAATAAATAAAAGCACAAGGACCAAAATTATTATAAGCTGAAAATTGAAGGGTTAAATCTGCCCATTTTCCAAAGTTATCACAAGGGTGATTTTTGCCACATTCCAATTACCAAGAACCAATAAAGTTTGTTTCCCAAAAAATGAAATTCCCGGGGACTAGATTTGCCAAATTATGAAACTTGAGGGACCAAAGATGTAAACTTGTACATTTTGAAAGATTTTCACCCAAAGATCATTATTTGGTAAATTTTGATTTTTAAAGACTTGTTTTTCTTTCAAAATAAACGCTCAGGGACTAGTTTTGACAAATTTTGAAAGTTGGGGGACTGAAACTGCCAATTATGCAAACTTTGTTCGTTTTTCGTTTGTTTTCAATCATTTTGCATTTAAAACATATAAAACACGATCTTTGGGATATTTTCATAATTTTGATGCATTCTTGAGTATTTTCACGTGTTTTGGCAGTTAAAATGAGATAAAAATGATGAGTATTTACATACTCATCAATCCCTCACACTAAACTATTGCTAGTCCCTAGCAATCTTTTTAAGAAAAATTAATGGATTTTGAAGTCTCTTTACCAAAAGCCATCACTTCTGGAGTAGCCGGATGTTTTAGGTTCAAGTAAGAGTTATGGTCCATCCGATGACCATGTGATTTTTAGCAAACCACCAGCTTTTAACGGTTTTGATTTGTCTTTACCAGGAGCCGTTTGCTTCTGGACTAGCCAACTCTTGATGGAACAGTCAACATCTTGGTGAGTTGATTACCAATTATGGTTTTTCCACTGCCTTTACCACAAGCCATAATCTTGCGGGCTAGCCAACTCATTTGCTTTTGAGGATATGGGGTGTTGAGGAACCATACAATTTTGGGCAAATTACAAGCCATAAACGGATTTGATTTATCTTTACCAGGAGCCGTTTGCTTCTGGACTAGCCAATCCTTTTGTCGGTTAGACAAGGCGGACTGATAACCACAAAAAATTTTGAACTTTAGTGAAAAAAATTTTAAAATTTTTGCCAAAAACGAGGGTATTAGATAGTAAAATGTGATAAAATTCGCTAAAATAGTGAAATACCCCCCACACTTAGAATGAATATTGTCCTCAATATTCAAAGTCCCGGCTATTATGCCGACATTTTGATCGTAAAAGGGCAACATTACAAGCTAAATGTGGAAACACCATTTTGTTTTTCACTTTATAAGTAACCACAGTAGGGGTAACTCCCCCACACTTAGGGTGAAAACCCTATAAGCATGATACTGTTTTTGTTTATCGAGCCGCTAGCTTGACTCGACCCCGAATTCATTGGTTCTTGGGGAAGCATGATGTGGAAGAAGCAATCTCCATCGGACTTTCATTCAAGATATTTGGACAAACATTTGAAGAACGTGAAAGTTCCACACCGATGAGATATATAGACCCTGAATCAAATGAATGATAAATGGAAATGCCGGGGTCAAAGATGGTATCCTCATTCCCGAAGGAGTGAAGAACAAGAGAAGTCACCCTGTAGGTGAAGAAAAGGAAGAAAACCATGATGAAAATCATGATAAGATCTTCTTCCTCGAGAGCAGGCTCATTAGCCTGAATTTGGATTTCAATGGTTAAGCTCAAAAACATCCCGAGAGGGTGGGTGGGGATTTGCAAATTCTCATGATTGAGTGCATCTCCCCCCGGGCTATCAAACTCCAGAGGAGTCATGATATGATGAGTGAGTTCACCGGAGAACTCCTCATGAAGAGAATCATTCACAAGATGTGAATCCGTGAATTCATGTTCCGATATAAACTCATCACTATCCTCGTTCTGAGCACAAAAGATTGGGTTATCAGAAATCAAAGTGAATTCAGATTCGAATTCAAACAGAGGATTGGTGAGAGTAGTTTTGAAAGTTTCTAGAACAAAAAGATTAGCATTCTCTATTGGACTGTTGGGATAAGAAGTGAGTGACGGATCATGATATAGGAGACTTTCAATTTCTCCATGATCGGCTTCAAAGTCAACGAGATCATCGTCACTTCCTGTTGGAAGTGAATTGATGTGAGTGAGTTCATCGGCGAACTCCTCAAGAAGATGATCAGCATCAGAATGTGGAACTGATGCTTCAACATACTCGATGTCTCCATAAGATGCACAATCTTCGCTACAATCGGAGAAAGTCTCAATTTGATCTTCTGGACACTCAAGAGGGAAAGGTAAATCACACATATGATCAAAAGTTCCCTGTGACTCTCTTGGGATTGGGACAAGGTTCTCAACACTAGGCTTTATGAATTCGTCCGATTCCTTATCAGGAACAGTGCTAAGATGCTCATCCCCTATGTTTAGAGAGTGAGTGTGAACTTTGGGTGTGATAAAAACAAACTGATCTTTCATGGAAGGAACCACAACTGATGAATTTGATGAGCCTTGACGAATATCAAGGGTATCTTCATCATCCCTATCATTATCGTCATCGTCATAGTAGATGATAGTTTTTTGCATTCGAAATCTTACTCTAGCTGCTTCTTCAGCTAGTATTTCTTTGTAAGACTTCGGATGAGGTTCTTCCAGAGCAGGTTTGTTAACCAAATCCTTAAGGTCATTTAAAGTATTTAAAACATTTTGCAAAAGTTCTTGAGGAAATGGTTGAGGTTGTGTTTCAAAAGTTTGGTATTGTGGAGGTTGGTCGTGATAATTGTTGTCACAATGAAAAAGATTCCTAGTTTGACAATCGGTGCTAAAATGCGGACCTCCACAATACTCACAACCGTATTGTTGTGAAGTTGGTGCATTTTGAAACGATTCGGCATTGCAATTTTGATAACATGGATTATGCTCATATGAAATGAAATTATTCTGTGGCTCATTGCAAAAGCTCGGATTAGAATCGTAAGCGAATGAATTACTCGAACCACAAAACAAACAACTTCCGTTTTGAATATCATTACCACATCGTTCATATGTACACCAACGACATGGTAACCCGAAAAGCGGCTCACCACAACCGACACAAGGAATAACAGTCAGAGGTGGGACAAGTGGTGTGCTCTGAGAGCTAGGAATTTCCACAACTTCCGTTATGGTCTCTGGTTTTTTTTTTTTTTTTTGATAAACGTGAAGATTAGGCAAGTCGATCTTTTCAATCACTGCTCTATGCTCTGTACGTTTGCTTGACAAACCTTTAACCGTAAATCCTGAAAGGTTAGGATCAATTCTTGATGGTTTGTCATTAATAGCACGTATCTCAGGCAGTGATGGGTAGTTGGAAGAATTTGGTGAATCATCGAGAGAATTTGGATGTATGAACAAATTGCACGTAGTGCAAAAACTGTTACTACAATTATTTCCACACTTCTCACAAATACACTGGAAACAACGATAGCCATTCTCAATCGGGCTTTTACAGTGAAAATACGTGTAGCCGAGAGACGCCATAAGAATTATACATGAGAGGGGTATAAGAAAGTAGAATCAAACGAATAGAGGGTAAAGAAGAATATTTTTGGGTTTTTCGAAAAAGCACATCAATTAAAACGAGACCAACTCAAAAAGACAATTGTGAACTTAAACCAATAATCACAATGTAAATGGCTTTTTTGAAAAAGGTACACCAATTCACAAGGATACAATGACAAGTTTTAATCTTTTGTTTGGGAACTTATTAATGTTCACACCCCCAGTTGGTAGGTGTTATACCTTGGTTTTCGGCGGTGTGTTTTATGCTTTTTTTTTTTTTTTTTAACAAGAAAAATGGAAAATGTTTTTGTATTTTTTTATATGATAGATATATATACAAAATAAAAGGAAAATATTTTTGTGTTTTATAAGTTTTTGAAAACGATAATTTCTTGACGAAGGTTCTACAAGTCATTAATCGTTGAAATCATAACGATATTGTCGCAACACAACCTCCCCGGCAGCGGCGCCATTTTGATATTGCGTTTTTGAGTGCGTATAAAAAATATACAAGGTAGACGTGAGTGCAATTCACTAATCAACCTTTAGGAAAAGGAAGACTTGCGAAAACTCGTGAATACAATATATATATATATATATATATATATGTGATACCGGGTAAGTGATTACCCGGGTTGTGTCCCAACGAGGTGTGAATGGGCAATATCGTGTGAGATTCGAGATTAAAATGCTTGTAAGGAATGGTGAGAGATTGTTTGGTATTGTTGAATTACTAGAAATTGCAAATAACGTACGAAAAAAATAAATAAACGAAACTAAAACACAAACAAGGTAATGGAAATTAAAACTCAAAAACTACTTAAAATTCTACGGGAATGATAATAGGAAACAGGGGAAACCTAAAACATAATCTAAATTTAAAAACGTGAAAGTTAATTTAAGAAAAACGCGAGTGCGCAAATTAAAACGTGAATTTAAAGCTACGCTAATCCTACGGATGTGAAAATCATTTTTATATGTTTCTAATGTTAAAAGAAAATTTCTGGAAAAAGAAAATATGTTTTTGACTTTTATATTTTTTATAATGATTTAAAAACTAAAATAGTAAAATAAAAGATTTAAAAATAGTGAAACTATTTAAAAAATTATGAAAAATTTTTGGGAAGTTTATTATACTAAAGAGGAGCTAAAAGAATACAAAAGTGAGATAAGCAGATAAAATAAGCAGAAATAAGCAATCCTGAAAGCTGATAAGTTAAATAAGCTAATAGAAAAAGGAAGTTAATAAAAGGACTATTAATGTAAAAGGGAACAAGAAACACTAACTAGAGCAGATGGTGTAGGAGTCGTTTGTTTGGTCTGTGATTGAAGAGGGTAGGGGTTCGAATCTCCACCTCCCCCATCTTTTTTGAAACATTTTATTTTTCAAAATTTCTTTTTGCTAAGCCTTTAAACAACAGCAAAACACAATTTTAACAAAACCATTATTTTTGAAATGCTAAAATCTAAAAATCTCAACAGTGAGGATTTGCACAGTTTCAATCCTTTGAAATCTCAAATTAGCCAAAAGGAGATTAGCAAAATCACTACATAAGCCAAAGCAAGTACGACACACAAACATCCACACAAACTAAAGCATACATAATCACGCAAAAACAACAATTGATTAACTTCAAGAAAACAGTCAAGGAGCAAGATATGCCCAGCAAACTCATGTTTGTACCAAGTTCATTTTTCTTTTCTTGAAAAGTCTAAAAGTTGGCTTAATGAACTCATAAGCCACAACTAAGGAACTCATCAACAAGGTTAGTCTCAAACACAAATAATCAACATGATAACAACATTCATCTATAAAATCGACAGGAACTAAAAAAAATAAATCCAAACAAGCTCAGTCGAGCTGCTGATGCAAGCAGCAGCTTTGAGGGACAATTGCGGGCTAATTTTGAGCTTAAAAATAAGCTAGAAGCTAAAAGGTAAAAGCATCAACAAGCTGAAACACATGAACACTACCTACAAAAGATTATATATAACAGGTTTTAACCAAGTATGAGCTAGTTTGGAGCTTGTATGGGCTGGAAAAAAAAACTGTTGGCAAGAGCAGGTTTGAACAGGTGTGGGTGAAGATTTGCAGGCTATTAATTAAGCTACCAAACATGACCTAATGCCAAAATAAACCCAGGAATTACTAGCTAATGGTACCACTATTTGCAAACATGAAATGAAACCTACAATCCTGTTTGAGCTATGCTAAAATTAACATCACAAGTTTGAGGGTTTGGACCTGTTTCGCTGATGTAGCAGGCGTGGATGGGGGGGAATTTTAGGCATAAATAAGCTAGTAAAATAAACTTGAAAATGTAAAACAAGCTCAAAAGTCTAAATCCTATACTACAAACTTATTGTAAAACTGAAATCAGGCATTAATTTATATCAGAACTTGTCTAAATTTGATCATGAAAAGGGCTGATGTGCAGGGTCGAAGTCAGGCCTAAAAGGGGCTACTTGAAGCCTTAACTAAGCCATCAATCCTAAAAACTAATCCATCAAACTTAAATCCTATAAAGCTACCACTCTAAACTAATCATAAACGAAAAATCAGACATTAAATAGCTATGAATAAGGAGGAATTACGCAGAGATGGAATAAGCAAATGAGACCCAAAGATAAGCAGTTAGAAACTAAATGAAAAAGATTTGAAGTAAAACTTGAATTGTTCATAAAACTTAAATAAGGCAGTACAATGGTTGGAGCTAATAAATCTGCAAATAAAAAAAACTTAGATTAAACTTAAGATTGAAAAAACTAACTAAAGCTACTCCTCATTACTAAAATCCTAATTGCCTCATACTTTGGCTACAAAATAATATTTATACTACTGATAAAAAGGTTGCACTTCAATTTTTTGTCTTCTTCCTTGTGTTTGCTCTTTGTGTTTCTTCTATGAGCTAAAAGCTGAGCTGTCCTCGTTTGTGTTTTCTCCAATTCACCACACCCCTTGATTTAAGCTTGGAGCCAAAGCCTTTGATTCTTGGCCATAGGATAAGCTTGGGTCACTAGGATTGCTGAGGTGGAGGGGACATCATGTGAAGGGGTTGGTATCACGTGAGGGGTTGGTAGCTCGTGAAGGGGGGGGGGGGGGGGAGGTAATGGTTTGGCGGGCAAAAGGAGAGGTGGGTATGGGGTTTGTTTGGCGTGTAACTGGAAAAGGGTGGAGGTGGTTTGTACTCTGGGTAAACGAGAGATGGGGAAGTGGAAGAAAGGGGTACGTTTGACTGGTGCTTTGACCAAGGGTGAGGGATGCGTTTATATCATAAACGTAAAAAGGGTTTTGATAGATGGGCTTTGGGGTTAGTTTTTTGGGCCAATGGTGGACTGGAATGTGTTTATTTTTGGGTATGTTAAAAGGGGTAATAAGGTGGGGTTTGTGTTTTAATAATTAAGGTCCGTTTGGTTATAATAAATGAAAGCACAAGGACCAAAATTATTATAAGCTGAAAATTGAAGGGTTAAATCTACCCATTTTCCAAAGTTATCACAAGGGTGATTTTTGCCACATTCCAATTACCAAGGACCAATAAAGTTTGTTTCCCAAAAATTGAAATTCCCGGGGACTAGATTTGCCAAATTGTGAAACTTGAGGGACCAAAGATGTAAACTTGTACATTTTGAAAGATTTTCACCCAAAGATCATTATTTGGTAAATTTTGATTTTTAAAGACTTGGTTTGACTTTTCTTTCAAAATAAACGCTCAGGGACTAGTTTTGACAAATTTTAAAAGTTGGGGGACTGAAACTGCCAATTATGCAAACTTTGTTCGTTTTTCGTTTGTTTTCAATCATTTTGCATTTAAAACATATAAAACACGATCTTTGGGATATCTTCATAATTTTGATGCATTCTTGAGTATTTTCACGTGTTTTGGCAGTTAAAACGAGATAAAAATGATGAGTATTTACATACTCATCAACCACCAAACTCTCCAAACACCATTCCAACAAAAATCTATCTCCACTAAATCCAGCTATCATGATTCCCATCTACAAATTAATTCTCCACAAACCTTTTGTGTTCCAAGCAAGTCCAAGAGACCTCAAGTTGGTAACTTAGTATTATCTAGTGTAATTTGCTAGAAAAGCATATATATATATATATATATATATATATATATATATATATATATATATATATATATATATATATATATATATATATATATATATATATATATATGGTTATGTATTAATGATTATGTTTTCAACATAATCTATTTAAATTATTCTTGTTAGTTATCTTATATTTGTTCCATGCATATATATATATATATATATATATATATATATATATATATATATATATATATATATATATATTGCTTGTGCTCTAAATATTTTTGCAAACATTCCATATCTCGATTTCTTATGACCTCAAAACGAGAGGGAGTATACTTCAAGGGGGAGCTATACATTCGTCGGGATAACCTTTTTGATGTTAACAAAAAGGGCAAGAAGTGATAAAAACTCACACTAAAAACTTGCATATATATTAATTTTTAGTTTAATGAGTTTAGATTTTGTAGTCATCAAAAAGGGGGAGATTGTTAATATAAATAATGTATAAAAACATTATTAATATATTTCGATATCCTTAAGTTTTGACGATCACAAAATATAAGAACATTAAACGCAAAGTTAATACGTAAACAAGTTTTAAGCAAGTTTATATCATCTCATCCAACATAATCACTTAAGGTATGAATAAACAAGTGACTAATACATTTTATGATCAAAGGGATGTTTATTTAAATAATACAAAGTTTATAAAATTAAATAAACTTATTATATATTTTTGAAAAATATTTTTGGTAATAAAGGAAAATGTTTTATTCATAATATATATATGAATTCAAAATTTTAACCAAAATCAGTTAGTTTTTCACCAAATAAACTTTCCCCAGAAAAAGACAAGAAAACTGCAGTTTTCATCTGGGCGGCCCCCTTAATTTTAAGAGGGCCGGCACACAATTAAGGGGACCGGCCACGCTCCCCTGTCAGATTCTTTTTCCCTATAAATACTACCTCAAACCTGGTATTTTTACCACCTTTTGCACGAAAATTTTCAGATCCAAATCTGTCTAAACATCCTCCTAAAAACCCTTTGATCATATAATTGTTAATCCTTGTTTCAAGTGATTCATTCCCTCACCTCTCATCTCTCAAAGTGCAAAAGAAGAATACTCCTTCAACATCAAGTTGTGAAGTATTGTAGATTTGTGTATATAGTCTAGTTGTTGTGTACATTCATTGTAAAGGTGTGATAGTAGTGTAACTAGATAGATCTAGGAGTAGAAGTTGTGAATAGAAGTAGTGAGATATAAGTAGTGGTGTGAAGAAGAAGTAGTGGAGTAGTGTGAAGTTGTGAAGTAGTAGTGGTGTGTACAAGTTGTGAAGGAGATGTGCCAAGTCGTGAAGAAGTTGTGTAGAAGGTGTGAATAAGTTGTGACGAAGTTGTGGTGTGTATATTGGTGTGTAAGGTTTTCTCCGCCATAAGGGAGCTTGTTGACATAGTGAAGAAAACTCTCGAGTAGGTGACTCGAGGAGTGGAGTAGGGCAAGGAAGGTGTCCTTGTAGCCGAACCACTATAAATCCTTTGTCTCGTGGTTAGATCTTTCCATATCTTACTTATTATCTTGCTTATATCGTTATTACTTTTGTAGACGTAGACGTATATGTGTAGTTGCTCATATAGTGCTAGTATTGATTTTACTTAAAGATCAAACAAAAGTTTCATTCACAAAACAAAGTTTTTACAATCAAACTAAAAAGGTAACATACATTTAATTGATCATTTCGATCAAGTATAGTTTTCATACAAAATATAACCAAGGATTATAAAATAAACGTTTATTTACTTATCTCTCGTATATAGCTATAATTGTTTATATTATGCATGTGTTGATTTCACATACTTAGTTTGCATTATTATTATTGCTCATACTTAGATATAGTTGTTCATATTGTTCAAGACTTGAATTCACATAAGATCGAATCAAAGTTTTAAGAGTAAACAAGACTTTTAAACAACTAAGTTTTCATAAAACTAAAAAGACGTAAAACTATTCAACCCCCCCCCTTCTAGTTTTCCACACATAATAAATATTTTTTTCTCTTATTTTCATTCAAATCTATCCCAAATACAAATCTTATTCCAATCTCACATGCAAACCAATCGCACTAATTGCTCGGTTCAAATTTTTGGGAATTGAAATGAGCCCGGAAATGATAGATTGATTCAGAGCACATAAGGTAATTTTTTTAAATCAAAACTTATAATAGACCCGCATTTATATTCTCACTCATAATTTATATATAAATTAGTTGTTAAAAATAAGTTAGACTACTTCTCCAAAAATTGTTTATCAACTACTAAAATAAAAATTTTAATAAAATATATTTTTTTCTCCTATCTCATTTTTTTCATTTATAAACCGAATGCAAATTTTATTCTAAATCCTTTTACATCCAAACGGCCCCAAATCTATATACAGTACCAAATAAGGGGGGTTTTTGTCTAAGCTTATATTTTGAGCTTAGTCTTATGTTTTATAAGCGCCTTATGGCTTAAAAATAATAAACTCGTAAGCTCATCCATAGTGTTTAATTTAACTTATCATACTTAATGAGGTAAAATGACAAAAACGTATATGAACACAAAAATATGTAAATATGTAATTATTAAATAAAGATATAAAAGTCTATAACTTTTCTTATATAAGTCCACCTCTCTTAAAAATACATGAAATTAGAGCTTATCAGCCCAAATATATAAGCTTAGCCAACCATTACATTTGGCTTATTTTTGTTATATAAGCTAATAAGCCCCTAAATCTTTTTACATAATAAAGGAATTACATTATTTCGGAGTGTTTTTGCAAAACCCTTCTCATTGAAAAATAAATTGGACTAATAGGAGAGCTCGATTTTGACACATAAGCGAAATCAAACAATATGATTGGCTAATAAAAGGTCAAAATTGAATTGATTTTGATCAAACTTTAATAAATTTGATGGAGAATTTAATTGAGGAAAAAAAAAAAAAAAAAAAAAAAAAAAAAAAAACCTTACTTACTTACTTACAAAAAGGGGATGTAATTAATAAAACTTTAGTGGTTGAATTTTAAATATATTATATAGAGTTAAGTGTAAAATTATAAAACTCAACGTTTTTAATAACTTTAGATAATAAACAAATAACCCCTTAAACTTTATACCCCTATACTTTATAATATGAACTTTGTTCATAAGTATTAGTATTAGTTTGAGACTTTCATCAAATAAAAAACAAAATTTTGTTAATATACGAATTAGTTTTAATGTACTTTAAATATTTTTAAAATAAATGTTAGTTTTTAATTTTTTTTGTACTATATACGTCAAATAAGGACTCATGTTATCCCATTTAAAAGTTTAATCTATGCGTACACAAGTTTGAATATTAAATATGGCTAAATTATTATTAACAGTAATATAAATATCAAATGCTAAACACGAGTTACTATGATACTTATAACAACGACTCATGTAATTATTATTTAAAGTTTATATACGGATATCCGGAAAAATATTTTCAAAAAACTTTACGGAGTATATTTTAACTTCATCAACGCTTATTATGTGCTACTAAACTCACATATTTTGTACAATATGATATAAATAGTTAAACAAGAACATCAACCTCAACCTTAATATCTATGTCAGCTGAATAAAGTGAAAACTTTCATCCAATAAATTTTTTTACAAAATATTAATAGATATTAATATATAATGAAAGACTCATGCATATTTATTATTTGTACTTATGTCACAATTTTTACGGGTAAATTCTTATATCTTAATAGTAAACTAAAATTTTAAAACAAATTTAATTTGCCACTTATAACTACTAAGGTTAAACAAACACCACATAAGTCCCACCTGAGCAGTATGTTTGAGGAGGTTTTCAGCTCCAAGAAGAAGACCGAAGGCTTCTCGATACTATCTACAACACAACAAAAGGTGAGTGCGAGTTTTTTTTTTTTTTTTTTTTATAAAATGTAGCATTTGTTATCATCTTCATTTCTGTTCATTTTCCCCAATTGTTTTATAGAATTTAAATAACTAGCGAAAATGTTTAATTAATGTGTTTTTAGCCTGTGTGTATATAAAATGCAGCACTTGTTATATCTATCTTACAATTTGTTTTTGTTTTTTTAGGCAGTTCAAAGAAAATCAGTTTGTAATCAGGGTGTTTGGTATAAAGTATAAACCCTAGCTTCTGAAAAATGAAATTAAGGAAGGAGATGGAGGATAACATAGAAGATTCAATGGATCGGATTTCGCAGGTTCCCGAGTTTATCATTCATCACATCATGTCTTTTTTGGACTCTCCTAAAGACCGTGTTCGAATGAGTGTCTTGTCTAAGAATTGGTTTGCTGTTACGGCTTCTTTCCCAATTTTGGATTTCGATATCCGAAAATTTGAGCAAGTCATGAAGTTATACTGTGTCTTTTTTGACCGGAGCAAAAATGGAAATGTAAGAGATATGTTTTTTAAGTATGTTGAATATACCACTTCCCGATTTTGCCAACAAAATGTCAGTGCACACACGTTTAACCTCGTTACTGAGCTATGTGACTCTACAGAAGTGGATCTTGTTGACAGATGCCTTGGGTTAATTCTTAAGAAAGATGTAAAGGTGTTGAATATTGACACTTATTTTAGGCTAATTGTGTGGACGCGCCGTGCTGCTATGCCACAGTACCATTTGCCTAACCAACTCTTATCTGCCTCTTCATTGACATCTTTGAAAATATGTCATTGTGAGTTGCCTTCATCCTTGATGGTTGATCAAGTGAGGTTCAACTCTTTGAAGTTGTTGCACCTTGAAATTCTTCATCTCAGTGATGAGGTTATCAAGTATCTCACCTGTAATTGTCCTCTTCTTGAGGAATTAGTTGTTAAATTTTGTAATGGTTTCAAAAGAATTTGTGTTTATGGGCTTCAAAATCTTCAAAAAGTTAAGATTGACAGTTTAGTTGAGATTATAGATATTGACGCTCCAAATCTACGTGATGTCTGTGTTACAAATAGGGGAAGCAGTCAGCCTAGTATGAACTTGGCTTCATGCAAAAAGCTAAAAACATTGACTTACTATGCCATTTCCCTCTTGAAGTCGGAAGTGTTTTCTGGATTTTTGTCCAATATCCCCTTCATCAAAAATTTGACTTTAAGCCTTCCTGATAATTGCAAATACCTGAGGTTATCGAGTTCTTCCTTGAGGACACTTGAACTACTAATGAACTCTGATTTGGAAGAAATTGATATTACTACCCCCAACTTGCTTTCGTTTAAGTACTATACCCTTTCAAATCTTCCAGCGCTTGTGGTAAGGGATTCACTGCAGCCGAAAGCACGACTTGAATGTTACCCTGAAGATGATGTTGATAGTCTTTGGTTCCAGAAGCTGAGGCAATTATTGGACACGAAAACTGGTTTCAAAGTTTTAAAGCTGCAAATTTGTGGGGTACTGTATTCACCTAATTTATTTATTTAAAAAATCGTTTTATGTCTTTTCCCTTATTCCCTAGCAAGGATATAAAATAATCCTAACTCTAAATTTTATCTACCAATTTTTTTACAGGATTTCTTAGACGTTGGGGATCTAAAGATGATTCAGTCCCGACCTAATGAACTCGAGCATATTGACCTAGAACTGAGAAAGATAGGAGGATTATCTGTTTATGAAGCTGTTGTGGATGCTGTACTTTGGTGTTGCTGTCCTCGATCTCTAAATCTAACTTCGAGGTTTCAGACCATCAATTCTGAAGAACGGAACCAGGTTGTCAAGGTAACAGTTACATGCACCTTGTTTAATGAAGACTCGTTATTTATCATTATATGTATTTCAGAACCCCTAAACCTTCTTTTCATTGATCTATTCAATGCTGCAGTTCAGCACGAGTTATTAAATTTTCGTAATAAATAAACTCCTGTTATATATATATATATTTTTCAGTATACATATGAGAAGCTACTTCAACAAGAAGATGATGGCCAAATTAATATTCGGATGGTGTTATGTTCTTTCAAAGCCAAAAAGCACTTCAGGGACTTAGGTTCATTGCTGACAGCATTGCCTTGTGTTGGACAAGAGCACGTAATCACCTTCATAAAGGAAGAAGGTATGTTGTAAATCTTTTATGATCATTGCTAATTTTGTATAGAAATGTAGGAACACATTCTCAACCCTCTTTTTAGTTTTCAAACAGAAGACCAAGAAGAAGCCGGATAATCACATAGTCAAAAGATGTGTGAAATTGTGAATGTGAAGATCTTACGGTACACTGGAGTAAGGAAGGTTCTATGAAAAGTGCAGAGTACTAGTAAAGATCTAAGTTTTGTGTTTTGAACAAGTTTTAAGAACCTTTCATTAGTGTTACGCTTTATGATATTCACATATGCAACGATGGTTTTGAATATTTGGTAAGGATGTCTTGACAGTATATCTATTAGTGGTTTTGCTTCATTACTGTAGTTCAGATAGTGTTTTGTTTTGAGTTGATGATATGACTCTGGGCTTTATTCATAAACAGCTCGTGGGATTTCATGGGAAGAAATATATACAACACATACTTGATGATATGTGCATGTTGTTAGGAGTTTCTTCTATATCCTTTTTAGCCATGTTAGGGGGTGTTTGATCAGAGGTGAGACCCTAGTCGGTCTTAGAGGGTGGCTTCTTTGGTGCCAACAATGTGAAACTGAATGGTTCCAGGTTCCAAGTAATTATGCCAGATTATGGAGTTTATTGCTTTTATTTTTTTAAAGGCTAGATTTTATTAGAAAAAAGACTCAGAGAAGGAAATAAAATAAGATACAATTGCAACAAAATTGGGAATAAAAAACAAATAACCCCCAAAATCAAGGAGGCAAACACACCTCTAATTTTAGCATTTTACTCCGTTTTTCAGAAGCTGTTTAAAAAAATAATAAAAATATACTCATAGTTTTTATTTCCATTCGAATCTTGAAACATGTTATCAACAACAGCTAAGACGTGTGACTTTTATTTTCACATATTTAGATGCTGATGCAATCACATGGACTCTTTAACTTAACAATTATACCCAACTAAGTTGTTTCGTTTCATTGCCAAATTACTTTCTTTTTTCCTTCAAAAAAATAATGTTACATATTTACGTACTTATGCTTTTGGTTCATTTATATAAACACTTAACCTCTTCGTGTATATTTCTTTGTGTGATGCTCGTGAATTCATGGGTTTATACAATGGGGGAATGACTTTCCCTCCATCAAATGAACTAAGGTATTGTTTGGTTGGAGTAATTCGAAGGTAATTGCGGGCATTTGAAATTAAAATTAAGGAAAATTACCAAAATAGGGCTGAGCAAATGGACCATTCCGACCGGATCGACCGGACTGAAGGACTAGCGGTCCGGTCTCGATTTCGAGTTTTTCTTTATTTTGGTCTCGATCTCGGTTCGGTCCGGTCTAAAAACCAATCATTTTGCCTTCTTGTACCGGATCGGACCGAGACCGACCGGACCAGACCGAACACATTCGGTCTCGGTCTCGGTCTTGGTTTTTAGGCAATTTCGGTCTCGGTCTTGATCGGTCTGGTCCGGTCCGGTCTTCGACCGATGATCAGCCTTAGACGAGTCACCTTACAACATATCATTTTCTTAACCTAAAATTTTCAAAAGTCCAAAATAGACCATGCAACTAAGAGTGGAAGGAGTCGTGACAAAGCAAACCCTCCTCATTTGAGGCACACGGGTGCCACATCACCCCAACACCTCTTCAAAACTAACCTCTCATCACTCACAACTAACCTCAACTTACTCATTTGGGGCCCACCACTTACAACTTTAATTTTTTTTATTCATTTCATTAAATAAACTAAATTCATTTCACAAATACTTAAAAATACCACACCATACTAATTTTATTTCATCAAATAAAAAAGTTACAATATGGAAAAAAAAATACGATACGAAAAAAAATACAATACAATACAATAAAACATACGAAACGTAAAATAAAGAAACAGTTAAACATAAAACACAAAGCAACATAATACGGAAGATACTGGAACGCTTTCCCACCATAGCGTTCTCTAAACATAGCGTTCCCATTCTTGGGTGTTCTTCAAAATCAACCACACGTGAAGATACTAGAACCCTCTCCCACCACAGAGTTCTCTAAACATGTTCAATGCAGTTGAGATATGCTCATGGTCTTGGCTCGTTTGCTGCAAATAATGGTAAATATCATGATATTTATGACATTCACAGCTGAGTCGTGCCCATTTACCTATGATCATACTCTTGTTACGATGATCACCATCAGTCTACTCATTGAACCTTGCTACAACCCGATCCCAGAAAGAGCGTTCATTCAAACCCTCGCTGTTTCGGCTAATTTCAAGCCACATATTAGCTAGCAATGTTTCTTCTTCAATTGACCAACGCGTACTCATTGTAAGATGATTTAGAAATTGTAGTGTGTGAAGGATTGAATGGTAGTGTGTGGAGATATGAATTGTATGGTATGGTATTTATAGGTATTTATGGTATCGTATTTTAGTGGTTTGAATTTCCATTTCTTAGTTATCGTATCGTAGTTTATTGTTGTAATCGTTGTTTGAAGTAATATCAATCGTATGTTTAATATACTTGCATTGACAATAATTACACATTACATTTACATATTGACAAGTTCATTACACATTTACATTTACATATTGAAAAAACATTTTCTACAAAACATTAAGACAAACAATTAAGGAAAATAATAATAATAATAATAATAAGGACGAGTTGCAGAATACCCACGCTCGTCATGCAAACGAGGAGGTGGTGAACAGCGAGGCATGGCGACGGGCAGTCGATGTGGTGGCGAGCTGCAACGAAGGCCACGTTGGAGTGGCGAGCTCCAACGACGAGCGGTACCCTGGGCTCTAAGCAACTTGTACAACGCAAACCATAAGTCGACAAGTGTCCAATTAGTCAAAATTAAAATGACTAAAATACCCCTCTGTACTAAGGGTCCATTTCGTTTGTAGGTGGGTTTATGATTTGGATTTAGATTTGAATTTGGATTTGGATTAAGATTTGAATTTAATGTAGGAGGAGAAAAATGTTTTAAAATTCTTTTATATTTAAAAATATAATTAATAAATTATTTATATAAAATATGAGAGGGGAGAGATAGAGAGAAAAATGAAGTGGGTCCCATATTTGTCATAAATCCTACCATGTTACCTAACTTTACAACACCCTTTCATATTTAGTATTAAATCCAAACCCAAAGCATATCAAACACTTAAAAATAAGGTCGGGTCAACTTTTTTAACCCAACCCCAATCTAAACCCACAAACCAAGCGGGCCTTAAATCTTAGGGCCCATTTGGTTGCCTACTTTGGATTGGATTTGAGTTTGACAAGACACTAATTTTGTGTTTGGTTGAAAAGAAGGGGTTTAAAAATGGGAGTCAACCCCTCTAATGTGGGGATTCTTAATTCCTATGGAAGATGCATGGTTTACTGGCAACCTCTTGTACTTTTTTTTGAACAAAGACGAATTGTACTATTTAACCATTTTTTTTATATCAAAATCATGTACTTGTCATTGAACATTTATTATTTTATATTATTTTATTTTTAAATTACTATATATATATAACTAGTTATAATACCCGCGTATGCGCGGGTTTTTAAAAATTTTTTAAATCATATATTTTTATTTATTAAAAAATAAATAATTTAATCTCTGTTTTGTTTGATTTATGATGTTTAATTATAGATTTTTTTATTAAAGATAATTATTTAAAAATTTTAATCCTATTATTAATTGCATCTTATCTATATTTTTTTTATTTATCTTCTACTTGTATTATAGATAAATATAAAATGTTACCTAATAAGAAAACAATATTTTTTTCAAATAAAATTATTACTAAATAAGGTATGAATGCATTTTTTTGAAATGGAAAATTCCCAATAGGGGTTTTTTTTTATTATATAATAAAAGATTTGTCGTTTAAAACGACGCCGTTCATCATATTGCGCTCCACCGTTTTTTTTTTGCTTACTACCTTGGGCTTGATCCATCTGTATTTTTTGCCCTGATACGATGAAGAAGAAGCTAGATAATTCAAGAGGCGGTGTTATCTCCCGAAGCTTTTTCCACTCCACAAAACAACACAAAGAAATTCTACAGAAGATTTGGAACATAAATTTGGCAGATGAACAGAATGATAAAAACAAGTTTGAGTTGACAAGGGATCGAAGATGAATGAAGCATCATGTTTCCCTGCGGTCCGATTTGTTTGCTTTTTTTTAAGGTAATACCTTTTATGATCCTTATTGTTAAGAAAAAGCTTATGATTTGTAATATTGTTGGTATGATTTGGTTTTGGTTTAAAATCTCATAATGGTTGGTATGATTATGATTTATCCATGTTTGGATGATTATGTCTTTTTTCAGGTTAATGAATTGGTATTGAAGGAGTTGGTACATTAGATTATTGTTTGTGGGTTTGTTTATCTATACATATCCAATATCAAGTTTCTCAATTTTTTTTATCTCACAACATAACAAACACTGACGTATTTACAAAATCAGAAAATTTTTACTCACTAATGATTATTGCTAGCCATGCCTAGAATTAGGATATAAGAATCATCTTAGGGAAACTTCAGGATAGTTTGAGTGTGTTTGGATACTTTTATTATTACAGGGGTATTTTAATTTTATGTAACAATTAGGAGGTTTTACCCTTTTGAATAACTTAAGGTGATGTTTTACCGCTCGACCTTGTTAGCCTCGCTCTTTTATAAAGATAACGTCACATACGTGAATTGGTCTATATTCGTAGTTAGTTGTGCCTTTAGGGACTACTATTGTTCAAAAGGCAAAGTAATGTTGTAATGAGCCTATAAATACCCCTCATGACTCTCCATGAGGGGTGTGAAAAATTGTGTAACCTTCATTTAGTCATTAATAATATCCTTTTTCTTCACCCTCTCTCTACTTTATCTCTCTAGAACTAAACATGGAACTCATCTATTTTGATCAACCTCGACCTCCCGAATTACATAAAAATCATCACTTTTCGGTCCTACAGACCTGTTATCTTCTACTCACACCTTTTTCCCACCTTTTGCCCTCTTGCAACTCGTACCAGCTATCCTGATTTCCTTCAATTATCAGGCTCACAACTTTCTTCATTCTAGGTAAACTTGGGATGTATGACTGCTGTTGGTGGTTTTGTTGGTTTTTATTTTGGTATACTCTTTGTATGTGCATATGCTCTCTTTGGTTTTTCTGTTTAAGGTATGATGTTAGACATACATGATGTTTGTTGTTTTGCTATTTTTTGATGTTTCCTCTATCTCATCTTTAAATATGAGAACAAAAAGTAAGGCTATGCGTAGATACAGTAGTCATGAAACCTTAGAGGGCCACGGGACTGTTACGGTTGATGATGCTCTGGGTTTGATTGATGCTGGTCTTCATCTAATCGATGGTGCAAACAATAGTGCCATAGTTCATGCTCCTATAGATGACGATGTTTTTTTGGGTCCTGGTAATGGAAACGGGATGGGTCTCATGGATGGACCATCTGCCTTTCCTGTATTTATAGATGTGGACGACGTGTCTTCATGTGTTAACGTTTTTTCTGAGCAGCCTGTTACCATGGGGGTGTTGCTGATGTGCCCATCAGACCGTTGAATGGTATAACTATTAACGAACCTGATCCGGGTCGTGTGGTGGCAGAGGATCGTCGTCGCCGGTGTCAACTGCCAGTAGACGTTACTAGCAAGGGAAAGGCAAAGGTTGACGACATACCAACATCTACGGGTAATGGTAATAATGTTCACCTCCTATTTTTGCTCTATTGTGCGTCTCTGTTATTTATGTTTATGACATTTGTGTTACGTTTTCCGTTTGCTTAAGGTACCTTCGCTACGCGGTTGACTCATTTTTTCACTCTAACTATGTTTGTTGTTTCAGATAGTAATTTGCCTTTTAACCTTATTGTTGCAGCTGACATTAGCACCAGTACTTCTTTCATTTCTATTGCCATTGAGGGTCAGTCGTTATATGTTTATATATGTGTCGTGCGTGCTATTGGTTTATGTGTTTTACCAATTTAGATGGCGTGAATATTGTGTCATTTTTTTGCGACCTGCAACACTTGCTTCTGAAAAAGGCATTATCTTGGCAAGGAGTTTATTGTGCCGCAGCCATGGAGGTTATTGAAAACGTATTTTGGGTTATCAATGTTTGTTTCAATTGGGTTATTATGACAAGATCTGCGTGATGACTTATAATAACTTCTCAGAACCACTATGCCAGATTTTCGGGTTAACATATGCTTCTGTGATTTTGGGGTGCATTCGTCATATGTCGCCTGTAGAAATTACTTACTTTATTGTTTGCTTAATAAGCAACCACCTTTATATGTCTAAATGACAACGCTGACCTCGGCCTACAATAGATAGTATGACATCGGTATTTGGGCGACGCAAACTGATAGACGTTATGGTTGCAGCCAACACCCGTGTTTTCCTTTCAGATACGGGCATGGAAATTGTTCAAAGTAATGAGTTGATGCTAAGACTGCATCCACTGGTGGCTAAGGATGGGAGGTACGTAAAAATCGGGAATCCTTTGAGGTATGCAAACATGAACTGCAATTTATAGTATCATGAGTTTTTTTTTTTTTTTTTTTTTTTTTTTTTTTTTTTTTTTTTTTAATTGTAACACATATACTGATATACTAATAAGTTTCTATTTGTGGCAGCTAAATGATCTTCAAAAATAGCAGCTAGAAGAATCTATTAAGGTGAAAGAGTTAAAACTTAAGGAAGATGAATAAGAGATTTGGTAGGTGAAATATTGTTTGCGGGAAACGTTATTTGAACAGCCTATCTAATAATTTAAATGAAAGCACCAATATTATTATTAATTTTCCTATACAATGCTGGGAATGGAAAATGTGAAGAAATGGCCCAGCATGAGCCATGTAGCACCTCTGAAGAACCGTAAAAAGTACTGAAAGTTAGAGGTCAAGGGAAATTCAAGCCGTCCAAGGTGCTTGAGGTTGCTAATCTATTTACATTTGATTTGTTTTCTGATACGGAGTTGTCAATACTGTTTGTTTATTATTCAACTAAAAATGCAGGGCGGCCTTACAGATTCAACACATGTTAGCGCTTTCATGTGTATGTTTATGAGCTTATCAATCTGCGATATACAGGTAAGTTGGTTCCCACAACTGGATTCTCTTTGTTGTATTCTAAAATTTTACCATACAGTAGCATAGCAACGGTTTATCTTGAATAACACACTCATGATTTTACATATATTTGTCTGGTACTTTGAACTTTCACATAATCACTATATTTTAAAAGTTTTTGTACTGATACCGGCAAATATCAGACAAAAATATACAGATAAGAAAAATACTTTATTGATTTTAAAATTCAATTCTTTCATAGTTCACGTATACTCTTAGTTGTCTAAATGGTTTAGGGTGGCTATGTTACTGAATTAATGGTTTACGACTGTATGAATGGTCATGGAATTGTATAAATGGTTTACGATTGCTTTAACGAATTATATGGATCTAATTATGAAGCAGTAAGCAACATGCGTTTTTTGTAACAACACGACACCAAGATCTGAAATCAATGCGACTTTGTGAATGCAAATCTCTAAAAGGTGTGTGCACAATTTATAGATTAATTTTGTAGTGGGTTGGCATTCAAGAAAAGTAGATAAAACAGAGACCTGTTACATACTTGATTTAAGGCCAAATACGTTTTAAAGGAAAACATTTGGCCATTCACTAATGATGTAAATTTAGGTGGAACGAAAAGTTGTGACACTCATAATTTGTCTCATTTTATCTCTGCCACAACTTCCTAGGGCGACGACAACACCAACGATGGAAGAGATCTTGCTACTCGGCCATCGGAAGATCGTAGGAAGTCAAGAATGGGATACAAAGTTGATTTCAGCGACAGCGATTTTTATGGTGACGAAGGTTGGCCTTCTTTTCTTAGTACTTCCTCTTTTCTATGTCACTATAATTAAATGCACCTTTTCCACATTACAGATTGCAGACTTTGATCGTTCTTAATGGTTCGAAAGCAATTACTTGCGATATCTTTTCCTAAGGAGCAAAGATTGCTAAATGGTGAAATATTATTGTTTTGGGTAACTGCAAAGATTGCTAAATGACGAAGGTTCGAAACCAATTTATATTCCAACATACAAAACAAACAACTTTTAACACAATTTAAATCCAAATCCAAATCCAAATTTCAATCCTAATCCTAATCTTAATCCTAAACCCAACTACAAACCAAACGGGCCCTTATTACACAACCACCAGTATATGACTTTGCAGCTCACTTCATCTCATACTTTGCAGCTTACTTCTTCATCTCACTTTAAATTCATTAAAATCCACACACAAATAACTAACAACATAGCCTTCAAAATTAGAAGGAAAAAAATGATATCTACCACAGATCCGGTGTCACCACACAGATCTGATGGCCTATGTCACCACACAGATCCGATGGCGGTCACCATCACTACCAGAAGATCTTCATCACTACCACTCACTGCAATTTCGGCGTTAGAGTCATCACAGATCCGAGTGTGTGATTATGCCTGTGAGCTTTTGTTTGATTTTATTTTTAGGGTTAACTTCATATATCACCCTACTTTCATAATTAATTTAATATATACACAAAGTGCAAGTACTGAATGCATAATATACAATATTTCTAAAGCATGTTTGGGTATATATGAAATTTATAAATTCAAAAAGGGGATATGAAAAATTGCCCTATATTTTAAAATTTATTTTGGGTTTTGGTGATTGATGAAGATTAAG
Source organism: Artemisia argyi (assembly GCA_030686995.1). Classification (NCBI taxonomy): domain Eukaryota; kingdom Viridiplantae; phylum Streptophyta; class Magnoliopsida; order Asterales; family Asteraceae; genus Artemisia; species Artemisia argyi. The sequence goes on along the minus strand of CM060709.1, from coordinate 220,946,036 downwards.
GGCTTCAAGATATTGTAACAACCAAGGTCCCAGATAGGGTTATGTGTTGTTCGTTTTAGATCTGTGATGATTGTTGTTAAACAGGGAAAAAACGCTTGTTAACTTGAATAATTTACAGCCATAATGTCGCCAGATGAGATACGATACACCTCAAACTGCTCTTAACACTTTATTAAAAAATGGCCTAGGTTATCCATAACCCAACCCCCCCCCCCCCCCCACCCCACCCATCTCATTTTTTTAATTTGTTTATTCTTTTTAAAATTTTTTCTAAAAAAATTGTTTTTAGTATAAAACTTTAGAACTGAAAGTACACAACATAAAATATAAAGTTTGATAAGTCAAAATTAGGAAAAGACAGAAAATACGGAACATAAAATGATTAAAAAAACTGTATTTTTCAGTCAAAAGTAAGGGTGAGCAAACGGACCGGATGGACCGGACCGACCGACAAAACCGACCGGACCGGACCGGACCGACCACATTCGGTCCGGTCCTCGGTCTAGCCTTTTTGGCTAATTCGGTCCGGTCCGGTCCGGTCCGGACCGACCAAAAAACCGAAAAAACGTGCAAAAATACGCCCAATTGGACCGGACCGACCGAAGACCGGACCGGACCGAATGTGGTCGGTCCGAATGTGGTCGGTCCGGTCTCGGTCTATGGGTTTTCCGGTTCTCGGTCTTCGGTCCGGTCCGGTCTTGGCCGGTCCGGTCCGGTTTTTGGACCATGCTCACCCCTAGTCAAAAGAGTGAATAAATGTGAGTGAGGGGGTGCCTGAATCCGATAAGGTTATCTCTAACAACACAAAAAAAAATAAAAAATAAAAAAAAATGCTCAACGCTCAATACGTGTTTGGTAGGTGCGGTTCTTCTTTAGGAAATGGTGTGAAAGTGTTATTTGCTGGGTGCGTTTGGTTTGTTGTTGGGTTTGGATTCAAATTTGGATTTGGTAATTGAATGATAGAAAATGATGAAAGATAAAATATATGTTATATATTAAATATATTAATTTAAAAATAGAAAACTTTATTTAAAAACATTATTTAATAATAAAATGGAAAGAGAAGTATTAGATGGAAAAAAAACATTAACCATGTGGTTGTGATTGTTTTAAAATTAAAAAGTACATGGGAATCTTGTCACACCCACCAACAAAGGGTGGATTGAGTTTATGAATCCACGGTCATACATTTGGTTTTAATAAACTTACCAAACTAATTATTCAAAGAATCCTATCATTCTTAGACACTAAAACACGCATACCAAACACCACCTAAGCTTATTGGTTTCAAAATAATGGATGATACCTAGGTCCAAGGGTTTTCAAATGGGTGACTTTTAGAGATTAAGGGCCCGTTTGGTTTGTAGACGGGTTTAAGATTTGAATTTGAATTTGGATTTGAATTTGGATTAAGATTTGGATTTGAATTTAATGTAGCAGTGAGAAAAAATTATATTTAATTAAAATATAATTTTAAATTGTTAGTAAATGATTAAAATATAGATTTGTTATTATAAAAAATTCAAATATGAAAATGAGATAGAGAGATGTATTGTAGTGGGACCTGCATATAATCAGTAACCCACATTTTAGTAAAGATTGGGAATAGTACATGTCAGTGGGAGTTAACCCCACGAATTTTCTTTAGGAGAGTAACCAAACATTTAATTTCAATGCCAAAGTTGTATCCGAGCTTCAAAAACCATCAACCAAATGGGCCCTTAACTTGTACTCTTTTAAAAAATGTGCCAAATACTATTAATAATGCAATTTTTTTATTAATTTAATTATATTTTATTACAAAAATGGACTTTTTATTTTTAACCTATGCTTTTTAATACTCCGTAATAAATAAATAATTGAGTCAAATCCCAATATCAACAATAATTTATAAACCAAACAACTTTTTATACTATTATTATTCAAATTTAAATTCAAAAACCCGTCTACAAATCAAACGGGCCCTCACTTGTCAAGATTTCTCTTAAAAGGGTCACATGGATTTACGCTATGTTCTCAAGTTTTAATTTTTGGTGAAAGTGAAAGAAAGTGATGAAAACAAAATCAAAAATGTGTTCTCAAGTTTTTTTGAGGAAGGAAAGTAAGTGGAAGTGTGGAAAAAGGGATGAAAGTGATAGCTTTTTTTGTATCACAACTTTCATCCCATTTTTGGGATGAAAGTGAAGAGAATGAAAAATGATCCATTTGTATGACTATATTGTCCTTTTATTTATTTTAATTTTAGACTAAATAAATATATTATAGGGACATAATGGTCAAATAACATTTTTTACCACTTTCATTCTCTTTCATTTATAACTCAAGAACAGTAACAATTTTTTAACAATCTTTCTTTTTCTTTCCTCACCACTTTCTATACTTTACTTTCCTTTTCTTCAAAATAAAAACCGGAGAACATAGTGGTATAGGGACCATTAACGCAAAGTCCACTGTAACTAGTTTCCAATTAGTCATATCCCCAAAATGCGATTTACTGGAGTGTGAGAATAAGCTAGTTGTACTTTTTATTATTTTCATATTACATTTTTCGATTCTAATAAACAACAATAATAGGTGAGTATTCTTCTCATTTTCATATTACATTTTCTCCAAAATGTTATAGCTGAAAGTTGTTGGTGATTATAAATTATAGTTGTACTTTTTCTTATTTTCCCCAAATGTTAATTTTCTTTTTTTATTACTCATGTTTGTCTTAGCTAGCGTTTATATTCCATACAATTTCATTTATGTTTTTTGCATTTTTTTGTAGGTAATTGCTAAAAACATCAGTTTGTACTTTGTAGTTTGGGTTATTGGTTAAACACAGAATTTAGGTGGGAGATGGAGGAAAGCGTAGAAGATTCAACGGATCGGATTTCACAGGTTCCCGAGTTTACCATTCATCACATCATGTCATTTTTAAAGTCTCCTAAAGATCGTGTTTGAATGAGTGTTTTGTCTAAGAATTGGTTTGCTGTTACTGCTTCTTTCCCAATTTTGGATTTCAATATCCTTAAATTTAAATGCAAAGATGGAAATCTCAGAGACAAGTTTTTCAATTATGTTGATTATGCCACTTCTAGATTTTGCAACCAAAATGTCACTAGTGCACACACGTTCAGACTTGTTACACAGTTCGTGGTTTCTATAGAAGTAGACATTGCTAACAGGTGCCTTGAATTAATCGTTATGAAAGGCATGCAAGTGTTGGTAATTGACAATCTGTCTTCAGATAAACCAAGGTACCGTGTGCCTAACCAACTGCTATCTGCCTCTTCATTAACAACTTTGAAAATACGTGTTTGCGAGCTGCCTTCATCCTTGATGGTCGATCCTGTGAAGTTCAACTATTTGAAGCTTTTGAATCTTCAATTTCTGTATCTAGACGATGAAGTATTCAAGAATCTAACCACTAAATGCCCTCTTCTTGAGGAAATAATTCTTAGATATTGCCTTGGTTTCAAAAGATTTTGTGTTTATGGACTTCAAAATCTTCAAAAAGTTCAGATTGAGAGTGGAGTTGAGATAATAGATATTGAAGCTCCAAGTCTACGTGACGTCTCTGTTATAAATGGGGGAACACCTAGTATGAACTTGGTTTCATGCAAAAAGCTAACTACGTTGACTTACTACGCCTGTGCATTGAAATCGAAAGTGTTTTCTGACTTCTTATCCAACGTCCCCTTCATCCAAAATTTAAATTTGCGCCTGCCCTATAATTGCAAAAAGCTGAAGTTGTCAAGCTCTTCCTTGAGGAAACTTGTGCTAATTGATCAGAAGTCTAAGTTGGAAGAAATTGATATTACTACCCCCAACTTGCTTTTGTTTAAGTATACCCATTCAAATCTTCCAGCGCTTGTGGTAAGGGATTCACTGCAGCTGAAAGCACGACTTGAATGTTACCCTGAAGATGATGTTGATAGTCTTTGGTTCCAGAAGCTGAGACAATTATTGGACATGAAAACTGGTTTCAAAGTTTTAAAGCTGCAAATTGATTTTGTGGTACTGTATTCACCTGAATTTATTAATATAAAAAACCGTTTATGTCTTTTCACTTATTCCCTAGCAATGATATCGAATAATCCTACTCTAAATTTTATCTACCAATTTTTTTCAGACTTTCTTAGACGTTGAGGAACTAAAGATGATTCAGTCCGCACCAAATGAACTCGAACATATTGAGCTAAAACTGATCGACATGTATGGGTTATCTGATTATGAAGCTGTTATGGATGTTGTACTTTGGTGTTGCCGTCCTCAATCTCTGAATATAACTTCGAGATTTCAGACCATCAATTCTGAAGAACGGAACCAGGTTGTCAAGGTAACAGTTATGTGCACCTTGTTTATTGAATACTGCCATTAGCCCTTATCTATTCGCCTTGATTCTTGATGAGCTATCACGTGGGATCCAAGAGTGCATCCCTTGGAGCATGATATTCGCAGACGATATTGTATTGGTGGCAGAGTCAGCGGACGGGTTGAACAACAGACTTGAGCATTGGAGGGAGGCTCTTGAAGAGAATGGCCTTCGGGTTAGTAGGGAGAAGACTGAATACATGAGATGTGCTTTCGGTAGGAGCGATATCAGCCACAACGAAGAAACGGAAGTCTGTATCGGAGACCAGATCCTCCCACCTAAGGAGTCTTTTAGATATTTGGGTTCGGTGATTCACAATTCAGGGATGATAGACGACGACGTTACCCACCGTATCGGAAGAGGCTGGGCGAAATGGAGGGCGGCGTCAGGGGTGCTATGTGATAGGAAAGTTCCCGTTAAGCTTAAGGGTAAATTTTATAGGGTGGCTATTAGACCGGCTATGCTGTACGGGTCAGAGTGCTGGCCTATCACAAAAGCTCAAGCAAACAGGGTGGAAGTTGCGGAACTAAGAATGCTCAGATGGACTTGTGGTAAAACTATGTCTGACATGATTCCTAACGGGGTGTTCAGATCGGCACTTGAAGTAGAATCTATTATCTCGAAGATGAGAGAAGGAAGGTTGAAGTGGTTTGGTCATGTCAGGAGAAGACCACAAACAGCGCCAGTAAGGAGAGTTGAATCGCTTATAGTCGATGGTCGGAGAAGGAGGGGTAGACCTAAACTTAGATGGGAGGATAGGCTTAAGCTCGACATGGAGGAGCTTCACTTGTCCGAGGACATGACCTCAGATAGGAACGCGTGGAGAGATAGGATTAGTATTTGTGGTTAGTTTTGGGGCTAGGATGGTTGTGGGTTTGGGGTTTGTTGTGGTTTAGGCTTTTTAGGGTTCCTTGGCTTGCCCCCTTTAGGAGATAGGTGCTTTTGCTTTGCCTCGGCTAGTGCTTTGGTTTTGCCTTTGTTGTGTCTTTAGGCTTTAGGCCCTTTGCCTGTGCCTTTTGCTTGCTCTTTTTGCTTTGCCTTAGCTTTAGGCCCTTTGCGTTGCCCTCTTTGGTCTTAGCTGCTTGGTTGGCCTTGGTCTTGTGTCCCCCTCGCCCCCTTTTTTGCTGGCGCTTGTCTTGGTGGTTTTGTTTTGGTTGTTTTGTCTTGGTTGGCTTGTCGTTTTGCTTTGTTTGCTCTTTTACTTGTTGTGTTGGTTTGCTTTTATGCTTGTTGTGTCGTTTTGCCTATATGTTTGTATTGCTCTGTTTGCTTTTATGCTTTTCTTTGTTTTGCTTTCTTTTTCTCGTTTTCTTTACTTCGAGCACACTTTGCACACACTTGCCGGAGGTCTTTCTGGAAGCAGTCTCTCTACCTGCAGGTTACCCTGGGGTAGGGGTAGGATCTGTCTACATCCCACCTCCCCCATACCCCGCCTAGGCGGGATTGGGTATGTTGTTGTTGTTGTTGTTGTTGTTGTCTCTATCATTATATGTATTTCAGAACCCCTAAACCTTCTTTTCATTGATTCTATTCAATGCTACAGTTAAGCATGAGTTATTAGATTTTCCTAATAATAAAACTCTTAGTTGTATATTTTTCTTCAGTATACATATGAGAAGCTACTTCAACAAGAAGATGATGGCCAAATTAATATTCGGATGGTGTTGTGTTCTTCCAAAACCGAAAAGCACTTCAGTGACTTAAATTCATTGCTGACAGCATTGCCTTGTGTTGAACAAGAACACGTAATCACCTTCATAAAGGAAGAAGGTATGCTGTATGTCTTTTATGATCAGCCAATTTTGTATAGAAATGTACAACACATTTCAACCCTCTCTTGTTAATTTTCAAACAGCAATCCAAGAAGAGGCTGGATAATCACATAGTCAAAAGGTTTGTGAATGTGAGATCTTACGGTGCACTGGAGTAAGGAAGGTATGAGTTAATCCAAGAAAAGTGCAGATTGCTAGTAAAGATCTAAGTTTTGTGTTTTGATCAAGTTGTAAGAACCTTTCATTAGTGTTATGCTTTATGATATTTACATGTGCAATGATGGTTTTGAATATTTGGTAATGATGTCTTGATTGTATATCTATTAGTGGTTATGCTTCATTACTGTAGTTCAGATAGTGTTTTGATTTGAGTTGATGATTTGACTTTGGTCTTTATTCATAAATGGCTCGTGGGATTTCGTGCTAAGAAATATATACAACACATACTTGATGATATGTGTGTGTTGTTAGGAGTTTCTTCTATATCCTTTTTTGCCGTGTTAAGGGGTGTTTGATAGACTATGAATGGGATGATTCAGAGGTGAGACCCTAGTCGGTCTTAGAGGGTGGCTTCTTTGGTTCCAACAATGTGAAACTGAATGGTTCCAGGTTCCAACTAATTATGCCAGATAATGGAGTTTATTGCTTTTATTTTTTTAAAGGCTAGATTTATTAGAAAAAAGACTCATAGAAGGAAATAAAATAAGATACAATTGCAACTAAATTGGGAATAAAAAACAAATAACCACCAAAATCAAGGAGGCAAAACACACCTCTAATTCTAGCTTTTTACTCCGTTTTTCAGAAGCTGTTTAAAAAAAAATAATAAAAATAGGGTTTTTTACACATATAGGTAATGAACTTAGAAAAAATTTCCATGTTATGTAACGAACTTTCAAAAATATTAAGTTAAGTAACAAAACTTTCAAAAACCATTAAAGTTAGGTAATATTACCCAATGTTGCAACTGGTAACCTGTTGACCCGGTTAATTCTGTTTGACCCTTACCTTTGACCACTTTTAACCCAATATTGGAAACACTTTAGCCAAAAAAAATGTTTTCCCCTAAATTGTGAAGAACCCTAATCCCCAATTACGCTAACTCTAATTCCCAAAATTCAAAAACCCTAATTATCCAATCCATGTAATAATCAACATGGGTAAAGGTAAACCCGACAAGAATCGACCTTTCACAGTGAACCTAAAACATGAGGGTTTATTTACAATTAAACCGTTTGGTTACATAAAATATGATGAGAAGCAAATTACAGATCTTAACTTTGAAGGTATGTCATGTGTTCAACTCTTTGATGTAGTTAGGCATTTAGTCAATAATCCTCTTAGGAGACTTTATTATTGCAAAGTAGGAACCCATTAAGGATAGGTATTAAGGAGATTAGGAATGATGATGATGTTCAGGCATTTGTAGCATGTGCTTATGAATCAAAATGGGTTGTTGACTTGTTTGCTAAACATCTTGATGAAGATGCTTTAGAATGTAGGAACAGAACAGAAGCCATAGAAACAGAAGAGGGATATGAGTCTAGTGATTGTTATTGTTCTAGTGATGATGAGGAAGACTTAGGTGATGTAGAATTCTTCCATGAAAGTGATGAAAATGTTGAAATTAAGATTGTCTCTACAAAAGACCCATTTCTTAACAAATTATGCTCTAATAGTGGTGAATTTAAGGGTTTCATTGATGAACCAATCAATGTTAATGAAGTAGAAGTCTTAGAAGACCCAGATCTTGTAGATGATAAGTATATAGCTAAGCCACATATTATTTATCCTAGGCATGATCCTACACAGGATTGGGATAAAATGGAACCTGTACTAGGAATGAGATTTGAGTCAAATGAACAACTAAAACTTGCTTTAGCCAATTATGGTGTCCACAATGGGTATCAATTGTGGTTTGAAAGAAATGATTGGAAGTAGTTGTTAGTGTATTGTGGTAGGGATGTAGAAGCAGGTAGATGTGCTAGGGCTGCAACTTTTAAAAAAAAGATCTCAACAAAGGAAGTTAAAAGATGGTGAGGGTTGTTCTAAAGATGGTGAGGGTTGTTCTAAAGATAGGGAGGGTAGTTCTAAGTCATCTGCAAAGGTTACTAAAAAGGGTAGGATTAAAAGAAAAGCTGTTAAGTCAACTGATAAGGAAAAAGATGTTTGTGGTTTTAGACTGTTTGCTTCTTGGATGTCAACTGAGAATTATTTCCAAATAAAATAAAACACAAATGTTCTAGAAACTATAACTTAGAAAGCTTGGTGACCTACAAATGGATAGGACACCATTTTGCCAAGGAACTCATTGAAGACCCATTCATTCCTTTGTTAAAAATGCAAACATAAATTAGGGCAAAATATCATATTAATGTCAGTGTTGGACAATGCCATAGAGCAAAACAGAGGGCATTATTTGATTATGAATGTGGGTTGAAAGAACATTATGCAAGATTGTGGTATTATAGGAATGCTGTAATTGATACTAATCCAGGCAGCTCATGTGTTCTAGATGATGAAGAAACCTCTTCTGGAAATAATTATTTTAGAAGATTTTATGTCTGCTTCAAAGGTGTGAGAGATGGTTGGTTTGTAGGTTGTATAAAGGTAATAGGTTTGGATGGTTGTTTTTTGAAACATAAATGTAGAGGTGAGTTACTTGTTGCTATGGGGAGAGATGCTAATAATCAAATGTACCCAATAGCATGGGCTGTTGTTAAGGTGGAAAACTATGATAATTGGTCTTGGTTCTTGGGTTTACTGTGTGAAGATCTCAAGTTGCATCAGGGTAATGGTGTAACAATCATTTTAGATTCTCACAAGGTATGTAAAAATCTTGTAACTAGATTGCAACTAATTTACTTAGATTAATACTTATGTATTTTGTTGTACTAATACAGGGTCTAGAAAGTGCAGTGAGTGACTTCCTTCCTAATGCTGAACATAGAAAGTGCACAAGACATTTATTTGCCAATTTTAAAAGGAAATTCAGTGGAGTGGAGTTACAAAGACTGTTTTGGCAAGCTGCTTCTACTTCTGTGCAGGATAACTTCTACTCAAATATGGATGAAATGAAGGTTGTCAACCAAGAGGCATATGATTACATGATACAGAGGAACCCTAACAATTGGAGCAGAGCTTTCTTCAGTTTGGAAAGCAAGTGTCCAAATTTTGAGAATGGAATATGTGAGAGTTTCAATAAGGCCATTCTGGTACAAAGGACAAAGCCTATAATAACAATGCTTGAGGACATCAGATTATATGTGATGCAGAGACTAGTGGCCATGAATAGGACTGCAAGGCTTTGGGAAGACACCATTACACCATCTATAAGAAAAAGATTGAACAAGATGATTGAATTTCAACTCAGGTATTACTTATGCACCTATTTACATAAATTTGTTTATTAACTAACCACATCTTCATTTAAACAGGTATTGGCATGTTGTTCCTAGTGGTTTTCAAGAACTTGAAGTGAGGAGTGGTAATCAAGCATATGAGGTAAATTTGACAAGGAAAAAATGCATGTGTGGGATGTGGGAGTTGTCTGGAATACCTTGTATTCATGCTGTGGCAGCTTATGAACACATGAATAGGGATCCTGTTCAAGGAGTACATGATTGGTATAGCCAACAAAAATGGTTTGAAGCATACCAATTTTCTATAAGGCCTATGTATGGTAGTAATATGTGGAAAAGAACAAGAGATCCACCACTTCTACCACCCTTGATGAGAACAATGCCAGGCAGGCCAAAGAAAAAGAGGATCATAGCACCAGATGAGAACAGCTCACAAGTTACTAGAAGGGGAAGAATCATGACATGTAGTAATTGTCAAGAAAGAGGGCACAACAAATCTAGTTATAAGAAAGATCCTGTCCCAAAGCCACCTAAGCCAACAAGAGCTTCTAACAACACAACCACACCTGATTTCACAACCTATGCATCTGCTAGAGGTGGTGGTAGAGGATCCAGTGGAAGAGGTGGTGGAAGAGGTACAAGAGGTGGTGGAAGAGGTGCAAGGGGTGATGGCAGAGGTCAACAAAGGAACAACATGGTATGTTTTATAAAACTTTGCAAATATAACATTATTTTACAGTTTTAGCAATTTACTCCATACTTGTAAATTGTTTTTAGTTTATGGATGAGGATGAAATTAGAAAGAACATGCATCATGAATACATGGAAGAATTGCTACTTCAAGAAGAAGATAGGTTAGCATCTCTAGACAGACAAAAGTTGTAACAAGAAGCTTTTGATGAAGAAGCTTTGAGGTTAACTTTGGAAGAAGAGGCAAGGTGGAAAGAGTGGGATATGAAGAGGGAAAAAGAAGAGGAAAGAGAAAAAGAAGAATGGGAAAAGAAGATGGGCTTACATCCTTCATGCTACATATCAGATGAAGAATTGAAGAAAAGGGATGTCCCACATTCAAACAACAACTTAGATGAAGAATCTTTTGACCAAGAACCTTACAACAGAGGTGTGGTGTCTGTTAATGAAACTATTGAGACTCAAGAATCTATATTTGTAGGCATAAGGGATGCACCACCTGCAGATGATGATCCTTTGCAAATTCCAGAAGTTGTTGATGCACCATGTAAACCTAATGATGATGCAGCAAACAAGGGCAAAGCAATAGCTGATCCTCAGCCTAAGAAGTAGGGTAAAAAAAGGCAGGCTCATGATGATCCTTTAAGGATTTACCACAAGAATAGGGGAAGATCAGAGAGGATTTTTGGTGAAAAAATGAAAAAGACATGCTTTGGTCCAAATGGTGAAGGGTCTACACCAGATTCTGCATTCTCAGTTGATTAACCTTGTAGACAACTTAAGATTTGCATTATCAAGATTGTAATCTTTTGTTTAATGGTGGATGTAGTAAACTATGAACCAGGGCACATCTTTTGTTAAAGTTGAACCCAAAACACTATGTATGTGTCCCCCATTACTTACAAATATTGATTAATGCAAATTAGTTTATGTGTAAAAGTGTTATTAAGTATGTCTTTTATGCCAATTTCATATATTTTATTGCAAGTTGTGTTATGCAGTTACCTACCTACTTTGGAACATATGCAGTCAATATTCTATGGTCAAATAAGGATCTTACTATTAGGCTTGTGAGTTTTGGGAAATCCTCTTGACCACATAGTAACCGCAAAAGCTTACCTTGCTTTTACCATCACATTCATGGCCACAAATTGACTGCACAATGGTTATCAACTTTGACTGCATTACAGTATTTATAGCAATAGTCACAAAGGCTATTACATCCAAGAATCGTAGGGAACCCAACAAATTGACTGCATAAAATGGCATCAAGCAAGAAGAAAGGTATTATTTTTTACTGCAATAGTCACAATGGTTATCACTGCAATATGTATTCAGAATATCAAAACATATGATTTTTGTGCTATGTAACAGATAACAACAACCAAATTTGTAATTTTCTTAAATCATGTGTAGAAATCATTGCAATTTCCAATGATAGCTCTGAATTAGATTTTGATGCCAGGCCATGGGGATGGGAGGATTATTTTCCAAAAGATTTTAAGGCAACTGATTATTTTGTGCCTGCAAAGAGGGTGGAAACAATCTCAAGTTTGACAACCATTGAGGAACAAAAAATGGCCTTTAAAGCAAGACTTCAGGTACTAGGCATACCTAGCAAGAAAAAATTTGCAGACTTTGGTGTGAAACCATTTGAGAAAAAAGGACCAGAAGATCAAAATGGCAAGGGAAAAAAATAAGATGCTTTGAAAGTATCTTGTGTTCCTAATGCTTTTGGTTACAACAATGTGATTATGTAACTGGTTTAAGTGTACAACCTAGACCGGTGTAGAATAAAACACTTGTAACCATCAATTATCAATGCAATGTTAGTTAATTCACAACAAGGATACAAAATCATGATTTTAATTGCATTCAACAAGATTAAGTTCATACATTAGATTGTGTACAAGGCAGGAAAACATACACTGCCTAAGCTAAGCCTAAGCCTTACACTACACCAAAAACCACACAATCTCCAAAGAGTGACTTTCTTTAAAGCTTTTTTCAAGTCTGCCTCCAACTGTTCAATCTTTCTTTGACGATTACCTTCAGCTTGAACTTCACGCCTTTGATTAGGATTGTGTCTGCTATACATCTCAAAAAAGTGCATTTTGTACCATTCACAATCCTCCTCCGGATCATACCAATCCCATTTATCACATTTCTTCCTACCCGCTTTCTAAAATCAAGAAAATGTAGTCTATTAAACATTAAAATTTATAAATCTTGAAACAAAACGTATCCTAAACTTACCCATCAATTTTGGCAGCAAATGAATCGTCTAGCAGGGTTTGTGGGTGTCTATGATGTTACCACCATTGATGGCCTATCGCAATCACAGTTATCATCATACAGATGAAAAGACATGATTTAATTAGATTATGATTGGGGATTGTTATGATTTTTTAAGATTGTGTTTATTAGGGTTTATGTAAAAAAGGGGGTGAATAAAGAGGGGAAAACTGGGAATAGGGTATATAGCCGTTGTATATGACGTGACATGTAGGCCCAAAATGGTTCCCGTTTAATTACCTAACTTAGACGGTTTTGTAAAGTTTTGTTACTTAACTTAATATTCTTTAATGTTCGTTACATAACACAGAAAATTTTTCTAAGTTCATTACCTATATGTGTAAATAACCTATAAAAATATGCTCATAGTTTTATTTCCATTCGAATCTTGAAACATATTATCAACAACAGCTAAGACGTGTAACTTTTATTTTCAGATATTTAGATGTCGATGCAATCACATGGACTCTTTAAGGTAGCGTTTGGTTTGTTAACCGGAAACACAATGGGTGTTGGTTTCACTTTTGGGTTGAATGGTAATGGGTTTTAGCTTAACCAAATCATTGTTTAGTTCAACTACTTTGTTTCAGTATATACTATCATAAAATAATAAAAAATGATTTATAGCGTAAAGGAATTTGAAAAAAAAATGAGCATGTTGACAAATTCACCATATAATAATAATAAATAATAAAGTAGGACATTAATGGGGAGAAACGAGGAAATGTGGTACCAGTCAAGAGGAATGAAATTTGAAACCCACCTCCTCCATGAGCAATGACTTTTTTTGTTGATTTCATTTCTTCATTTCTATACCTGGTTACAATTACATATGAAAATCAATCCATTCTTTCATATCTACACCTACTAAACAAACAGCCCCTAACTTATCGACAAGTTCATTGCATTGCTTTGCATTTTAAGAGTATATACCCAAGTTGTTTCGTTTTTTCCTTCAAAAAAATAATGTTACATATTATGTACGTTGCTTTTGGTTCATTCATATAAACACTTAACCTCTTCGTGGATATTTCTTTGTGTGATACCCGTGAATTCACGGGTCTTTAAGCTAGTCTTTATACAATGGGGGAATAACTTTCACTCCATCAAATGAACTAAAGTATTGTTTGGTTGGAGTAATTTGAAGGTAATTGAGGGCATTTGAAAGTAAATTTAGGGAAAATTACCAAAATAGGGCTGAGCAAACGGGCCGTTCCGATCGGACCGACCGAGACCACACCGAAGGACTAGCGGTCCGGTTTGGATCTCGAGTTTTTCCTTATTTTGGTCTCAGTCTCGGTCCGGTCCGGTCTAAAAACCAACCATTTTGCCTTCTTGGACCGGACCGGTGATTGGATTAAAATCAATATATATTATTAGTCCAAGGAAATCCGAATGAAATACGGATTGCCCGAGTCGTTTCCCGTGAAGGAGTGAATGGAATCGTAGTAATCGATTCGTGAAATCGTGTCGTGAAAAAGTGGAAAAGGTGATAGAAAGTGAATTTGTGGGTTTTTAAACTACTAGTGATAAAATAATAAATAAACAAGTGACTAGAACACACTAAGTGAAAACGTAAATTAAAACGTAAAATAAACGTAAATTACGTAAATCCCGAGCTAATCCCGAGATTTCTAAGGCAACTACGTAAAATAAAAGGGCTACGGGTGCAATTTAAATTTTCAAAAATCCTAAATGTAATTAAAAACTTTTTGGAAAATTAAAAATATTTTTTTGGTGTTTCTTTAATTAAAATTAATTAAAAACTATTTTTTTGATTTTTTTTATGATTTAAAAAGTAAATAAATATGAAATATAACTTGAAAAATACAAATTAAGTTTGGAAAAATCAAAAATTACTTAAAATTAGTTTTGAAACAGAAAAGATATTTTTTTTGGCTATTTCCTTAATTATTATAAATTAAAAACTATTTTTAAAATAATTTAATTATACTAAAAATGCAATTAAATATAAATTTAGCTAAGAAAAATGCAATTTTACTTTTTTAAATTATGAAATAACTAAAATATATATTTTTTTTTTAAAAAAAACTTATTTTTTTGGATTTTTATGTAATTTTTAGTAATTAAAAAAACTTAAAATCTAATTTTAATTATTAAAAATATCAAATAAGCTCAGAAAAATATGAAAAAATTCAGAAAATTCTATTTTAATGTTATGAACCTAGGAAAAATGAAAATGACAGGTCACTAACTCTAATAAGCTGAAAGGACACAAAAAGCAGTTTATATAAGCACTTAGCATAAGCCAATAAGCACTTAAATGCACACAAAGCTCAGGAACAGTAAGAACAACTTATTCAAGCATAAATCAACTCAGATCATGCAGATAAGCACACAAATGAGATCAAAAAGCACTAATTCAATTACCACTTTTTGGACTGAAACAAGGGCTAAGCAGTCCACCTTAAGCAAGTGAATAAGCAATCAAATAAGCCAATTTTGCAAAAGTTAAGGGGGCAAAAGCGAGACTACCAAGCTGAGAACACAAAAAAACCAAAAAGCCCTAATTTTAATCCACCAATTGAACTCCAATTTGAGCTCAGATCAGCAGTGAAAAACAAGTAAGGCTGCAAACAATTGACTTTTATATTCCACTTAAACTTTGACTAATGCTATTTTTAATGGCCTAATTATTACCCTATATGTTGTTTGATGATGTTTAATCACTAATAACACTAACATAAACACAAAAGGGACAGATTCAAGCAATCTTAGATGGATAGTAACAAAATGGAAGGCACAAATGAGATTATTAAGCAATTTTGACTTTTTGTATATAAGGTGCAGATTTTATGATTTCTCTAGTTCTAATATGACCTAAGAAGACTAATGGTACTGAAAAATAAGCAGGTTAACCACCAGAATTAGCAGGCAACAGATAAACCAAACACCCCTACAAACCTACAATAACACTACAACTACCAAATTAAACCTTAATCCTACTGATTTAACGCCTAAGACAGATTAAGTGAACACTAAATGAGCTAATGAAACACAGAGAACTAAATCAGAACATCAAGAACAAGCATAAGCAGATTCAACTAATACAAGGCAGTAAACTTGCAACTATGCATATACTAATTCACTAACAACTAACATGGATCAATTTAGCTAACAATTTAAGTCTTACTGACAGATAATTAAGAAGAAGCAGCAAACTAACTGAGTTCTATCAACTATAAAAACAGAAATGAAATAGGAAGCTAAATGTAAAAGGTAAACTCACTAGATAGCCCCTAGCTAAACATTTGATCTTAGTCTGTCTTTAAACAGGCCTCAACAACACCTCAGGATCTCCCAAAATCACAGAACAAAACACCATTCTTCAAAGGATTTTGAACTTTTGACTTTCGTTGACCAAGTGGCTTTTTGAGCCTTTGATTATTTTTAAACTACAAATCTCTCTCACTGAAGCTAGAAAGCTAAAATGAGCAGTAATCTACTAGAAAAAGCTTAGATGTAAGCTATTTTTAAGGAAAAGTAAAGATATTTTTGGGTTTTCAAGGTTTTCTCATTTTTTTTTTTTTATGTTTTTATAAAAGTTTGATAAGAGACAATGAGATAAACTTGTAAAAGCTATGAAATTGAGTAAAAGAGATTATTAAAGCAGTAATAAGCTAGGATAAGAAACTTTAAACTAAAACGTAAATTAAATAATTATACTAAAAACAGGAAATTAAAACGTGAAACAAAGAACTTTTATTAATTAAAACTTGAATTACATTCTAAGAAATCAAAATAGCAGCATTTTGTTACCTAAAACCTACACTTCAAACATATACAGGGTGTGGGTTTATATAGGAGTAGGGGAAGGTCTAGGGTTCCTGTGAAAGGACCTAGAAACTCAATATTGGCCACATATCCTTCAGTCTTATCTCAATGTCGACATCCCACCAATTTGTGGCCGTTGGACTGAACCTTATCCATATGCCATGATACTTAAACCAATCAGAGAGCTCGAAGGCGCCACGTGGAGGGAATTATGACAACATTCTTGACAACGTGTCAGGTTCTTGAAGGTCTCAAAACCTCGTACTAGCATCTTGGGTGAAAGTGATGGGAACTGAATAAACCTTTGGGGAAGAAGCACAGTAAAAGTGCGCTTTTTTATTTTTTTATTGTTAGTTTGACTTGATGGGTGGGTTTTGACAGGATATGGATAGTGGGAACTGGGTTAGGTTAAATTAGGGAGGTGGGCTTGATGTGTTTGGGCTAGTAGTGATGTGTAGTGGATAGGATAAATGGGTTAAGTGGATAGTTGTGGACTTGGGTTTTGTAGTGTAAATAATCACAAGGACCATATTGGTAAATCCTGAAATCACAAGGACCATAGCTGCCAAATTTCAAAAATATAATCCAAGGGCCCATATTGATTCTTCCATAATTCTTGAAGGGCCATTAATGTCATATCTCCAATAATATTCTTCAAGGGACCACTTTTGACAATCTTGAAAGTCGAAGGACCAAACATGTAAATCCTTCAATCTTATGACCAAGGACCATTCTTGTAATTTCTAAACTTTGAGGACTCCTTTTGACAATATGAGCTTTGACTTTGACCACTAAGCTTCCCCGGCTCCGGCTTTTGACACTTTTCCAATTCTCGTGCTCGTTTTGTCATTTTCTCATGATTTTTCGTCCTTTTCTTAAATATCCGTTCCTGCACATTCACAAACACAAAAACATACATTCTTTTGCAATTTTGGTTAGTTTTGGGTTTATTTAGTCTTATTTTGGACAAGAAAAATGTGAGTGAATAAGCACTCACCAACCAGACCGAGACAGACCGGACCAGACCGGACACATTCGGTCTCGGTCTTGGTCGGTCCAGTCTTCGACCGATGATCAGCCAAAGACGAGTCACCTTACAACATATCACTTTCTAAACCTAAAATTTTCAAAAGTCTAAAATAGACCGGGTAACTAAGCAACTTGTACAACGCAAACCATAAATCGACAAGTGTCCAATTAGTCAAAATTAAAATGACTAAAATACCCCTGTGTACAAAATCATATTACAAAATACACAACTACCAGTATATGACTTTGCAGCTCACTTCTTCATCTCACTTTGAATTCATTAAAATCAACACACAAATAACTAAAACATAACCTTCAAAATTAGAAAAAAAAATGATATCTACCACAAATTCGGTGTCACTGCACAGATCTGATGGCCTGCGTCACCACACAGATCCGATGTCGGCCACCATCACTACCACAAGATCTTCATCAACTACCCACTGCCATTTTGGCGTCAGGGTCATCACAGATCCGAGTGTGTGATTATGCTTGTGAGCTTTTGTTTGATATTATTTTTAGGGTTAATTTCATATATCACCCTACTTTCATAATCAATTTAATATATACACAAAGTGCAAGTACTGAATGCATAATGGACAATATTTCTAAAGCATGTTTGGCTATATATGAAATTTCTAAATTTAAGAATGGGATATGAAATTGCCCTATATTTTAAAATTTCTTTTGGGTTTTGGTGATTGATGAAGATTAAGAGCTTCAAGATATTGTAACAACCAAGGTCTCAGATAAGGTTATGTGTTGTTCGTTTTATATCTGTGATGATTGTTGTTAAACAGGGAAATAACGCTTGTGGAAAACTAGAAGGGGGGGTTGAATAGTTTTATGTCCGTTTTATATAAAAACAAGTTTGTTTTAAAAACTTCGATTCTAGTTTATTTACGGTTTTCGTATAAACACTACTTATATATATAATGTTGAGTGAAAGTTTATAATTTCATATATCACATATAAACATATATATGTATATATGATTTAATATGAGTTTATCTACTTGGTTTGTTTGTATAAAATTAATGTTGTGAATGAAGAAAAGTTTGATCTTTATATGAAATCAATATATGCACAACACAAGCAATTATAACTATGTATGAAATGCTAGCAAGTAAATAAAAAAAGAGTGAGAGATGGAAAGATCAAACCGAGAGACAAAGGATTTATAGTGGTTCGGCTACAAGGACACCTTCCTTGCCCTACTCCACTCCCCGAGCACCGAACTCGAGAGTTTTCTTCACTAGGTCAATAACCTCCCTTATGGCGGAGAAAACCTTACACACCAATGTACACACCACAACTTCGTCACAACTTCTACACAACTTTTTCACACCAATCTACTTCACACCAATTATTCTTCACACCTTTCTACTTCCTAACTCTTCTTCTTCATGCCACTTGTTTCTTCACACCTTCACTACTTAGTTCTATCCACTACTTCAAGATTTACACTTCTTCACAACTTCTAGGCTTCAAGGTCTTCTCAATTTCAAGGCTTCAACTTCTTTGTCTTCACAACTAATCTCTACTTCAATATACTACCACTTCTTATTTCTTCTATCACTAATCCTATGCACATCTACTTCTTCACTACTAGTACCACTTCACACTTTCAATAAATCTAGATCCTATATCTAAATCTATTTAACCAATGTATACACTATATTCACCAAAGAATGAATGATGTACAAGATGAAATGATCAAACAACTTAGATAGCAAGATGATACTAAGTTGTAATACTTCTAGTCTTGATAAATAGAAGTATTCTTCTCTTTGCACTTGAGTGGATGAGGCTTTGGATCACTTGGAAACAAAGGCTTATGAATTATATGATCAAAGGATTTTTAAGATAGAAATGGAGGTTTGAATCAGAAAGTTTTTAGTGCAAAAAGGTGGGGAAAAATTCCAGATTTAAGGTGGTATTTATAGGCAAAAATTTCTGACAACTGGAGCGTGCCGGTCCCCTTAAATCATGGCCGGTCCCCTTAAAATTAAGGGGACCGCCCCTTATAATTAAGGGGGCCGCCCAGCTGTAACGGCCAAAAATTCTGTCTTTTAGTGGGGAAAGTTTATTTGGTGAAAAACTAACTGATTTTTGTTAAAAATTTGAATTCATATATTTAGTGTGATTAAAACATTTTTCTTTATTACCAAAAGTGTTTTTCAAAAATATATAATAAGTTTATATAATAAAATAAACTTTGTAATAATTAATTACATACCCCTTTGATCTTATAATGCATTAGACACTTTGTTTATTCATACCTTAAGTGATTAGATGGTAAAAGTGATTTTTTACTACTAAATACTTGTTTATGTCATGATCTTTGGTTTGATGGGTTTTCGTTTTGTGATTATCAAAACATAGAGATATCGAAAGATATGAATAACGTTTTTAGTTATTTATTTATATCAACAATCTCCCCCTTTTTGATGATTACAAAACCTAAACTCATTAAATCCAAAAATTAATTTTTAGACAAGTATTTAGTGAGTTTATATTCACTTCTCCCCCTTTTTGTAGAATCAAAATGGTTTAAGCCGATAAGGTGAAAAGCTCCCCCTTGATGTATGCTCCCCCTCGTTTAAGGGCACCAAGGGTTCGAGCTATGGAATTCTTGCAAGAAAAATATTAGAAGCACAAGCAAAACTATATATCATATAAATCACAAATAACAAGCATGGCAAAGAAGAATTTTAAACACATATAAAAGCATTCATTAATTCAAAATGATTATGTCAACCACATAATCATTGTTACATAAGCCATAATGATAGAATTCTAGACTAAGTAGAATATCCTATTGTGCCAACAAAGAGTGTCATCAAAATTTCTTGCATCCCAAAATGGTTGAGGTATTTTATTTGAAAATAAGAAACATAAGCATATAAAATGCTTGGGTGAAAATGGTGAATGGGGATCATATTGGTGGCTTAATGGAGGTAAACTTTTGGTTGCATGGATGTTGGTGAGTTTGGAGATGTGGAGCTTGGAGGTGGTGGATTTGAAGTTGGTTTTGTTGGCTGAGGGTTTTGATGTTGTTCAAGTGATGGTGTTTGTTGAGATCTAGTAAGAAGATACTCAATCCAAGTAAAGTGCTCATTCAATGCAATGGTTTGTTGTTGGAGGAAGATGCAACAAGGGCAATTGTTAACATGCTTCTCAATTTGGTTAATGTTGTGTGGTGATGATGGTGAGCTTGATTGAGGTGGATCCAAATTGCGTTGAGCAAGATGTAATGCTAAAAGAGCACTAAGATCATGAGACTCTTTTAGCTCCTCAACGAACTTCAAGTGTTCGGAGGAAGGTGATGGTGGTGGAGCATGATAGTTGTCTTGGGTGAAGGTTTGAACATGCAACATAGGAATGGCATGTGAAGTTGTAGGATGTGGTGGTAGTACTGTTGGTGGTGGAGACATGGTTGAGATTGGGTAGTCATGAAAACATGATATGGGTGGAAGAGGTTCTTCATGAGTGGATGGTGTTTTTTGTTGAATGAGCAACATGTGAAGTATTGATTGAGAGATTGGGATTGTTGTTTTGGGATTGAGCATGCTCAGCATAAGAAGAAGCATTAATGAGGGCATAAGTGGATGATTGGTTGTGAGATGAGTCATTAGTGTGGGTTTGAGGTTTAGTTTTTGGTTGACTTGGAACAACATCATTTGAGTTATGACAAGAATCAAGTTTCCCCCTCCAAACGGGTTTGACGGAGATCCTTACGGTTCTTGAAATTTTGGGTTTTTGGTTGTTGGGAGATGACATGTTTGGATGTGATGGCATGAATGATGGGAATAAGGTATTTATAGTGTATGAGAAATATGGTTTAGGAAGGTAAATTTTGAGGGATAGTATGGGACAAAATATGTTTGTGAATTTTGGGAAGTATAGGGTGAAATGGGTCAAAAAGTGATAAAGAAAACAGTAACCCCGACCATCAGATGGCCAGTCCCCTTAATTAGGGGCCGGTCCCCTTAATCATTAAGGGGGCCGCCCATCTGATGAATCCCATAATGCCAGAATTGGGTTTTTGGCAGAAAATTTTTAGAAATGTTGTGTTTTTGGGTTTGGAATCAAGTAAGTTCAACTCTTTGAGGCAATATAGGGTATACTATTCATAAATGTAGAGAATGTTATAAAAATAAGTAAAATAGATAAGTAATTTCTAATATACATGCAATCTACTTATTGGCCAATTAAGTTAAACAACCAAGGAAGCAATAAAACATACTAGTTAAATATGCAACTATATGAAAATGATAATATGTAGGCTAGTGCAAACATATTGATGAGTGCTTACAAGTAACAAGTATGAAAATATGATTATATGGACTTCAAGTCTTGTTACAAACAAGATCCATATGGGCAAACCATGATTCTCATGAAATGATTTGATTAAATTGTGAATGTCATTTCCATAGAAGTGTATGACACATGTGAGATAATCAAATATATTTTTAATAAAACATTTTTAGTTTTATTCAACAATGCTTTGAAATAGATTCAAGTGTGCATTAGAATGAAATAGATTGAGTTTTGCTTCATAACATGTTGACAATTTGGATAAGAGAAAATTTTCCAATCTTGATTTTGATTAAAATAAAGTTATGGTAGCTTATAGTTAAATATGTTGTTTGAAGAAAGATGGGATAGATATTTGAAAGATTATTATTCAAAGCGAGAGGTTTTAAACATGATATTTTAATTTTGATAGCAAGAAATTACAAGTGAAGGGTTTGAAATAGAAACTTATCATACTCAAGAGAATCAATTGAGCCCATTGTCACATATAATCATCTCTAATGGCAACTAAAGATATGGATGAGTGATGGTAGATTCTAATGATCTAAATGCAATATGATTGAGAGGGATAAAGTAAATCATCTATAGATACAAGATAGATATATGTATATATATATATATATATATATATATATATATATATATATATATATATATATATATATATATATATATATATACTAAACTCATCATAGTATTAAGATACTAACAAGTCTTAATTATAGCACATATATTAATGCAACTAGAATAGTCATTTAGTCCAAATAGTAAGTATTCTACTATAGATCATAGATGATTTTCAATATAAATGATAAATAAGAAGAATGGTAATAGACTTAACAACAAGAGTTAACTAGCCTAATATCATGTATACATATATAAGTATTAATGATCTATGAATATGGCAACCTATAAATTTAATCATATTAATATACTAATTAAAGCATACTTTAATACAAGTTTTTGAAAAGAAAACTTACCTCAGGTCCAGCTTTTCCTTAAGAGTTAGCATGTAAGAAGACGTCTTTAAGATTAGCCCAAAGCATGTCGAAGCAGCAAGGTAAAGTCCCAACGCAATAAAATTCAAGAAGGCTTGATCCGAAATATATAATTGATCGCAACAATTAAATTAAGTCGTGTAGATCAAGGATAATTGCGCTAGAATCCTTCATCATGAGGTAGTAACGAACACACCATAAAACCAATACTCCAAAGTGAAGAACACAACGCCGAAACAGTAAATGACCGCAACAACGTCATAAGCAAATCGTGTGTAGAATGTGAATCAGAGTAATAGGAACCAATATTCATCAAATGTAAGAGAGCAAGGTGAGCGATCCAAAAAGTAATAGTCTCTTCGTTCGTTAACTACCTAAACATGAAAATGAGTTTGGTACCCAGATTCTCATGGGTCCGAAATGGTTAGTTGAGAACATCCATTGCATTTAAATGTACATGATGAGGATGTCGTCGAGAAGTACAAGAATTCATCAAAAGTTTGTTTTAACTAACAAACAATGACTTTCTTGATTAGAGAGAAAAATAATAGATGTAAATAATAATAGTTCTAAATTTCTCCACTAGGTTTAACAAATTTTATTTGTTTTGATATATTTGTTAAAGGATCATTTGCGATAAATCCTAAACCGGTTTTATCATAAAATGACTTTTGAATGTTAAGTAGATATTTTAAAGATTTAGAACTATTTCGAATTTGACTAACATTTTTGCTTTATTATTTTCCATTTTAATTTCATGTTTGTAATCTTGGCATTTTTTTACATTCAAGATCAATTTCAATATTACTTTCAAGTCTAGACATTTTATCTTCTAAAATTATTTCTTGTTCAAAGTTATTTTCAACGGAAATTGAAGATCCAATTTTAAAAATGATTTTTTAGTCAATGTTGCAAAGATGTTTGAAGTTGTTTTCCAATTTTGAAAATTCTAATATAAATTGATCATAGCAAAAATGTTCGGTTTTGGATTGTACCTTATTTGTAGTTTTACAATCTTCACATGCTATATGTTGATCAATTCCATCGTCCATGTCGCTCCATGTTTTATTTGTAGTTTCGCTTAGATCTTGAAGTATGTAGTCCTTGCCATCAATACTTGTATTCACATTTGTTTGAATATTCTCACAAACCATATTTTCATCATCTTCTTCGTCCTTGTTGCACCAAGATTTATTTACACTCTTTCTTCGGATTTGGCTCATGTATTCTTCGTTATTGATACCTTCAATGATCACATTTGAACTAGTAGTACATGTGTTTATTTCAACTAAATGTTTATCTATTAAATTTTCTAGAGTGACTAATTCTTGTGCGACATCAAGTTTATCATCTTTGGTTTTACATTTCTCTTGGTGAAACTTTAAAAGACATTTCCAAATATCATTTTCCGTTTTACAAAAGAATAATCTTTCATATTCAACTCTTGGTAGAGTTTTGAAAATAAGTAATTTAGCTTTAGTATTTTTATCAATCTTTGTTTGAAGATTATTATATTGATTTTCAAAATCCATTTTGGTTGGTTGAAGATCACCAATTGAAATGATATGCCAAAGATCAAGATCTATTGATTTCACATAATTTTCAAATTTATTTTTCCATTCAAGAAAATGATCATTTTCAAATAATGGTGGTTTTTGCGTAAATTCCCCTTCTAGATATTTTTCAAATTCCATAGATCGTTACAAGTTTTAAAATACAATATATTTTAAACAACTTGCTAGACGTGGCTCTTGATACCAATTGTGGAAAACTAGAAGGGGGGTTGAATAGTTTTACGTCCGTTTTAAAATTTATAAAAACAAGTTTGTTTTAAAAACTTCGATTCTAGTTTATTTACGGTTTCCGTATAAACACTACTTATATATATAATGTTGAGTGAAAGTTTATAATTTCATATATCGCATATAAACATATATATGTATATGTGATTTAATATGAGTTTATCTACTTGGTTTGTTTGTATAAAATTAATGTTGTGAATGAAGCTAAGTTTGATCTTTATGTGAAATCAATATATGCACAATACAAGCAATTATAACTATGTATGAAATGCTAGAAAGTAAATAAACAAAGAGTGAGAGATGGAAAGATCAAACCGAGAGACAAAGGATTTATAGTGGTTCGGCTACAAGGACACCTTCCTTGCCCTACTCCACTCCTCGAGCACCGAACTCGAGAGTTTTCTTCACTAGGTCAATAACCTCCCTTATGGCGGAGAAAACCTTACACACCAATGTACACACCACAACTTCGTCACAACTTAATCACAACTTCTACACAACTTTTTCACACCAATTATTCTTCACACCTTTCTACTTCCTAACTCTTCTTCTTCACGCCACTTGTTTCTTCACACCTTCACTACTTAGTTCTATCCACTACTTCAAGATTTATACTTCTTCACAACTTCTAGGCTTCAAGGTCTTCTCAATTTCAAGGCTTCAACTTCTTTGTCTTCACAACTAATCTCTACTTCAATATACTACCACTTCTTATTTCTTCTACCACTAATCCTATGCACCTCTACTTCTTCACTACTAGTACCACTTCACACTTTCAATAAATCTAGATCCTATATCTAAATCTAGCTAACCAATGTATACACTATATTCACCAAAGAATGAATGATGTACAAGATGAAATGATCAAACAACTTAGATAGCAAGACGATACTAAGTTGTAATCCTTCTAGTCTTGATAAATAGAAGTATTCTTCTCTTTGCACTTGAGTGGATGAGGCTTTGGATCACTTGGAAATAAAGGCTTATGAATTATATGATCAAAGGATTTTTAAGATAGAAATGGAGGTTTGAATCAGAAAGTTTTTAGTGCAAAAAGGTGGGAAAAAATTCCAGATTTAAGGTGGTATTTATAGGCAAAAATTTCGGACAAACTGGAGCGTGCCGGTCCCCTTAAATCATGGCCGGTCCCCTTAAAATTAAGGGGACCGCCCCTTATAATTAAGGGGGCCGTCCAGCTGTAACGGCGAGAAATTCTATCTTTTAGTGAGGAAAGTTTATTTGATGAAAAACTAACTGATTTTGGTTAAAAATTTGAATTCATATATTTAGTGTGATTAAAACATTTTTCTTTATTACCAAAAATGTTTTTCAAAAATATATAATAAGTTTATATATTAAAATAAACTTTGTAATAATTAATTAAATACCTCTTTGATCTTATAATGCATTAGACACTTTGTTTATTCATACCTTAAGTGATTAAATGGTAAAAGTGATTATTTACTACTAAATACTTGTTTACGTCATGATCTTTGGTTTGATGGGTTTTCGTTTTGTGATTATCAAAACATAGAGATATCGAAAGATATGAATAACGTTTTTAGTTTTTTATTTATATCAACAACGCTTGTTAACTTGAATAATTTACAGCCCTAATGTCGCCAGATGAGATACGATATGCCTCAAATTGCCTTTAACACTTTATTAAAAAAATGGCCTAGGTTATCCATACCACACCCCCTCCCTAAATGGATATTAGCAAAGCCCCCCCCCCCCCCCCCCCCCCCCCGCGCGCACATCTCATTTTTTAATTTGTTTATTCTTTTTTAACTTTTTTTTTAATATTTTGTTTTTAGTATAAAACTTTAGAACTAAAATTACGCAACATAAAATATAAAGTTTGTTAAGTCAAAATTAGGAGAATACGGAAAATACGGAATATAAAATGATTTATACAAAACTGTATTTTTCAGTCAAAAGAGTGAAAGTGAATAAATGTAAGTGACGGGGGCGCGCGCGCGCTCGGGGTGGGGGGGGGGGGTGAATCCTATAAGGGTATCCCTAACAACACAAAAAAAATGAAATTGCTCAACACTCAGTACGTGTTTGGTAGGTGCGGTTCTTCTTTAGGGAATGGTGTGAAAGTGTTATTTGTTATTTTCTTCTTTAGGGAATGGTATGAAAGTGTTATTTGCTATTTGATATGAGATTATTGGTTTCAAAACAGTGGATGATAACTTGGTCCAAGGGTTTCCACATGGGTGGCTTTTAGAGATTAAAACTTGTACTTTCTTAATAATGTGTCAAATACTATTAATAATGCATTTCTTTTATTAATTTACTTACAGTATATTTTATTACAAAAGTGAACTTTTTATTTTTAATCTATGCTTTTTAATAATAAACAAATAATTGAGTCAAATCCCAATAGGCCAATACCAACAATAATTTATAAACAAAACAACTTTTTATACTATCATTATTCACATTTAAATTTAAATCCAAATTCTAATCTGATACCCATCTACAAACCAAACTGACCTTTAGTTGTTAAGATTTCTCTTAAAAGGGTCACATGGATTTAGTATAGGGATCATTAACGCAAAGTCCACTATAACTGGTTTCCAATTAGTCATATCCCCAAAATGCGATTTACTGGAGTGTGTGAATAATCTAGGTTTAAGCTCGGAAGAAGAAAAAAGCGTTTTTTTTTTTTTTTCTAAAAAACAACAATAATAGGTGAGTATTCTTCTCATTTTCATATTACAAATTATAGTAGTACTTTTTCCTATTTTCCCCAAATGTTAATTTTCTTTTTGATATTCCATACAAACATGTTTTTTTGTAGGTAATTGGTAAAAACATCAATTTGTACATAGAAGATTCAATGGATCGGTTTTCACAGGTTCCCGAGTTTATCATTCATCACATCATGTCACTTTTGGATTCTCTTAAAGACCGTGTTTGAATGAGTGTACTCTCTAAGAATTGGTTTGCTCTTACTGCTTCTTTCCTAATTTTGGATTTCGTTATCCATACATTTGAAATCGCATGCAAAGATGGAAATGTCATAGACAAGTTTTTCAATTATGTTGATTATGCCACTTCTAGATTTTGCAACCAAAATGTAACTAGTACACACACGTTCAGACTCGTTACAGAGCTTAAGGTTTCTTCAGAAGTAGACATTGCTCACAGATTCCTCGAACTAATCCTTATGAAAGGCGTGCAGGTGTTGGTAATTGAAATAGGGAATTGTATGTATATGTCTTCTAATGAACTAAGGTATCGTGTGCCTAACCAACTCGTATCTGCCTCTTCATTAACAACTTAGCAAATATGTGGTTGTGAGCTGCCTTCCTCCTTGATGGTCGATCATGTGAAGTTCAACTCTTTGAAGCTTCTGAATCTTCAACATCTGCATCTAGATGATCAAGTATTCAAGAATCTAACCACTAAATGTCGTCTTCTAGAGGAAATAACTCTTAGGGCACGTTTGGTAGATAGAATTTCAGAAAATAGAAATGAAACAGAGAATAGAAATGAAACAGAGAATATAAATTCAGAGAATAGAAATCAATAGAGAATTTTGTTCAATTCTAATGTTTGGTAACAACAGAGACTTGACCCAAGAAATAAAATATATATAAAATCAATAGAGAATTTTGTTCAATTCTAATATTTGGTAACAACAGAGACTTAACCCGAGAAATGAAATATATATATATATATATATATATATATATATATATATATATATATATATATATATATATATATTTATATTTGTTGATTTAAAAAAAATATTTTTGCTAAATAACAATTCTAAATAATATATTTAAAAAAATATTTTTTTATAAATTATATTTAAAAAAAAACTAATTTTAAAAAAAAAATTATTTAAAATATTTTAATTTATTTTAAATTTATTTTTTTATAAAAATTGTTTAAATTTTTTTATTTTTTCTAAATAACAATTCTAAAAAAATATATTTAAAAAAATATTTTTTTTTTAATTTATTTTAAAAAAAACTTATTTTAAAAAAAATTATTAAATTTTTTTTTTAATTTATTTTTTATAAAAATTATTAAAAAAATTTATTTTTTCTAAATAACAATTCTAAAAGAACCTATTTATTTTTAAAAAATTATTTTTTAAAAGAAAAATATTTAAAAAAAAAAAACTATTTATTTTGTTAAAAAAAAATAAAAATAAAACTTAATTCTCTAAATTCTCCACCAAAATTATGGAAATGAGAGTAACCAAATTACACTACCCTATTCTCTCCAACTCTCCACTAATTTCTCCTCAATTCTTCACTTTTTTTTAATTTTCTCTATCAAACAAGATAATTTGATCATATTCCATTTCTCTCATTTCTTTTCTCTCTACCAAACGCACCCTTAAATATTTCCATGGTTTCAAAAGGTTTTGTGTTTCCAGACTTCAAAATCTTCAAAAAGTTGAAATTAACAATGAAGTTGAGAAAATGGATATTGAAGCTCCAAATCTACGTGACATCTCTGTTATAAATAGGGGAAGCATTAAAGCACAAGTATGAAGTTGGCTTCATGCAAAAAGCTAACTACGTTGACATACTCTACCTTTACCCCATTGAAATTGGGAGTGTTTTCTACCTTATTATCCAATGTCCCTTTCATTCAAAATTTGATTATGAGCCTGCCCTATAATTGAAGAAAGCTGAAGTTAAGTTCTTCCTTGAGAAAACTTGTATTAATTGAGAAGTCTGAGTTGGAAGAAATAGATATTAGTACCCCCCCCCCCCCCCCCCACATTTGCTTTTATTTGAATACCATGGCAATATAAATCTGCCAGACCTTGTGGTAAGGGAATCACTCTAGCCGACAACACAAATTGCAATTTGCTCTGACTATTATGTTAACAGTTATTGGTTCAAGAAGCTGAGGCAAATTTTGGACAAGAAACATGGTTTCAATGTTTTAAAGCTGCAAATTTGTGCGGTATTTATTTACCTGGTTTGTTTATTTGATAAGTCATTTATGTCTTTGTAGTTATTCCTTAGTAATGATATAAGATGATCCTAACACTAAATTGTATCTTTACAGGATTTCTTTAATGTTGACATACTAAAGGTGATTCAGTCTCCACAATATGAACTCGAACATGTTGAGCTAAAACTGAAGACTATAAGGGGATTATCAGATTATGAAGCTGTTGTGGATGTTGTACTTTGGTGTTGTAGTCCTCGATCACTAAATTTAACTTCATGGATTCACACCATTGATTCTGCAGAATGGAACCAAGTTGTTAAGGTAACAGTTAAATGAATTTTCTTTAATGAATGCTCGTCATTATTCATTATATGTATTTCAGGAACCCCTCAAACTTTCATTTCATTGATCCTTTTTTCAATGTTGCAATTAAGCAGAGTTATTAGATTTTCTCTAACAATAAAACTCTTTTGTTATTTACTTTTTTTCAGTTTACATATGAGAAGCTTCTTCAACAAGAAAATGAAGGCCAAATTAATATTCAAATTGTGTTATTAATGAGCGAAAAATGAACCGTTTTTAGGGGGTCATTTAAGCCCGGAATTGAATTTATTTGATCAAATATTGCCCTAAATCGTTCCTTTTGTGATTTTAGGTACTTTGGGAGTAAATTCTGGAAAAGGAAGCATTTTGGACGTTTTTGGAGCATAAAAGTGAAGAAAACGGCAAAGACTTAATTTTTCATGCTGAGAACAGTACCTGACGGCGTCAAGAAGGAAATTGTGACGGCGTCAGGAGTAAAATCCATGACGACCCAGAGAAAACCTGAAGGCGTCAAGAGAAGGGCGTCAAGAGTTAATATGATGATGACCTGCAAAAGGAGTACACGTGACGGCGTCAAACCCAGATCTAGGCAGTCCGAGAATTTATTTGGCGGCGAGATGACGGCGTCAGACATTTGCTCTTGACGCCGTCACCTCACAAAATCTATATATACTTTTCTATTTTTCATTCATTAAGAGAGGAACTTATGTGGAGAATACTAGGGTTGAACCTAATAAACCCTAGGTCGTTTGTAACAGTATTTTCAAGGGTTTTTACCCCTTGAAACCTTTCATGTTCAATTAAGATAAGTCCTCCTTCAATTCATTCAATATGTCTATGTGTTGTTTGAATATATCTTATGCTTGTCTTGATTTCAACATGCTAGGCTAGATCTTTCATGTGTTTGCTTAGATGTACTGAAACCTAGATGTTAATTATAGGTTGATTGCTTGTTTATAGTTGTAATGGATGAATGATTTCAATGTTAGGCTTAAGAAAACTGGCAGATCTCCATTGTGTAACATGCTTGAACGTCTTAAGAAACATGAACCGATGTGTACTAGGTTTTTATGATTGTATTTAATGCATGAGCAAATTCTAGTGATCCCATGTTAGGAGCTTCTTAGCCGGCTCGACATAGGAGTGAAGTAGGCGCTTATAGGATTGGGGAATTAAGTACGCCACCCCATGAATGGTATTAAGGAATACAATCCGTCATCCACGCAACTGTAACAAGTAATTAACCTGTAAAAGATATCTAGGGAGTAGTGAAACCTAAGTAAACACAATTCTCCCATATATTGTTCACACCTCTATCTTAATTTAGTTTATTTTCATTTCTAGTATTTTATTTTGATTGCATCTTAGAAATTGGGTTAGTTGAGTAGCAACTAATTCCGCCAAACTCCTTCAAAACCGAGATTTTTACTTGCTTTTATAAAAATATAAAAATACAAAAAGAATCATCCCTCATCTCTAGACCTAGTCTTTAGGTTTTCTAATCCTAGCGACACTATTCCTAGCTGAACGATCAATCCCCCGGTACTTGTCACTATACTATACTACAACGATCAGATACACTGCCTGGTGGGGGTTGTAAGCTTCTCGAGATCCCTCGAGAGGTAAAGCCTGGTGCAATCCCTACGCATCAAGTTATCTTCATCTTTAAAAGTGGAAAAGCACTTTAGTAATTTGAACTCGTTGTTGACAGCATTGCCTCGTATTGGACAAGAACACGGAATCACCTTCATAAGGAAGAAGGTACTCTATATATATTTTTTTATCATCTAATTTTGTATCGACATGTATAACACAATCTCTTCTTCTCTTGTTTATACACAAAACAGTTTTCCAAGAAAAAGCGGGATAATCCCATAGTCAAAAAGATTTGTGAATGTTAAGATTTACGATGCATTGGATATCAAGGAATGTATGAGTTAGTATGAAAGTTGCGAGTATTAGTCAAGACTTAGGTTTTCTGTTTCGAACAAGTTGAAATGAATCTTTCATTAGTGTTATACTTTATGATATTAGCATATGTAATGATGGTTTTGAACATCGAAAATGATATTTGGATATACCTTTGGTGGTTTCGTTGCATTACTATAGTTCACAGTGTTTTTGTTCTGAGTTGGTAATTCAAACTTGTTTTATTTAACTGCATTTTCATTCTCATATCTGGTGTTAAATAAATTGTTCTTTGCATGTAATAAAAATTTAGTTGATGTTCAGGGAATGCTTTTCAAAGGAACTAGTTATAAGTTCCGTGCACGCACGAGGTTTACACATAAATCAAATTTATTTTAAAATTTTGGTTTACTATATGAACATATAAGAATTTACCCGTAAAAATCGTGATATAAGTACAACTAATAAATATGCATGAGTTTGTCATTATGTATTAATATCTATTAACATTTTGTACAAAATTTTTATTGGATGAAAGATTTAACTTTGTTTAACTAATATAGATGTTGAGGTTGAAGTTGAGGTTGAGGTTGAGGTTAAGGTTGTTGTTACTATTGATATCATGTTGTACAAAATGTGCGAGTTTAGTAGCACCTAATGAGCGTTGATGAAGTTAAGATATACTCCGTAAAGTTTTTTAAAAATGTTTTTCCGGATATCCATATATAAACTTTAAATAATAATTACATGAGTTGTTGTTATAAGTACAATCACGTATATTTGATATCATGTTGTACAAAATGTGCGAGTTTAGTAGCACGAGCACTGTCGTTGTTACAAGATAAAATATATTCGTATATAAACTTTTATTTAGCTGATATAGATGTTGAGGTTGATGTTGTTGTTTAACTTTTAAAAATTGGAATCATGTTGTATGAATGTGCGAGTTTAGTAGCACATAATGAGCTGATGAAGTTAAAATATACTCTGTAAAGTTTTTCAAAATGTTTTTAGGATATCCGTATATAAACTTTAAATAATAATTATGTGAGTCGTTATAAGTACAATCGCGTATATTTATTTTCATATCACAGTAACTCGTGATTAAAATTTGATATTTATATTACCGTTAATAATAATTTAGCCGTATTTAATATTCAAATCCGTGTACTCATAGATTAAACTTTTAAATTGGATAACATGAGTCCTTATTTAACGTGCATAGTAAAAGGAATATTTTGGTAGATGAAAGTTTAAAACTAATATTTGTTTTAAAAACATTTAACGTATATTAAAACTAATTCATATATTTATAAAATTTTGTAAGTTTAATGGATGGAAGTCTCAAGCTAATACTAATACTCATGTAATTGTAAATAAAAGTTTATATTATAAAATATAGGGCGTATAAAGTGTAAGGGGTTATTTGTTTATTATCTAAAGTTATCAAAAAACATGGAGATTTATAATTTTACACTTAACTCCATATAATATATTTAAAATTCAATCACTAATGTTTTATTAATTACCTCCTCTTTTTTTTTTAAGTTTTTATTTTCATAAATTTGACACCTATATTTTTATGTGATTTTTTCCTCAATCAAATTCTCCATCAAATTTATTACAGTTTGACAAAAATCAATTCAATTTTTATTTTTTATTGGCTATTCATATTGCTCGATTTTACCTATGTGTCAAAATCGAGCTTTCCTGTTGGTCCAATTTTTTTTCACTAAGATTGATTTTGCAAAATCACTCCGAAATAATGTAATTCCTTTATTATATAAAAGATGACTATTGACCATCTTTGAATTCTTTTATATGTGATCCAATGCCTCTCATCTATGATGGATGTTGAAAGCTTGGCCCATGTGCATCATGTCGGATATGCAAATAGAAACACTGCATATAAATAATCGGGGATTGTCTGTTTTTCTACTCATCAGGCCTGATTTGCTTTTGATTACAGTATATCGAAATTAACATAATCTGACTTTCTAGCTTTTCAAATGAGAAACCTTGAATTTTGTTGGAAAGGTTGGTGTTCGACATATCCTGAATTTTGACTAGTTTCGAACTGTATAAGAATTACCTGTGATTAATGTGATCTTTCAATCACAACCGTATACGAGTGTATGTAAGGTGTGATATCGCACAAGGCCTTAAAGTTTTAGAGGCCAAAAATTATATACTTCTATATATAGTTGTAGCCTCAAAATTCATTTCCAACATCAAAATTCTGACAATATATGTGATTTTGTTCTACATATTTGTTAAACTTCACTTTAAGTGGACAAGAGCGATTAAAAACTCATAAAAAATAAAGCTAGATCATTACAATATATTTGTAATCTTCAAGTTTAGTTATCACATAAGCAGTTTTGCATAGGGCATCCACTAGCCCAACTACGACACCGCCTTCAATTTACCACCTCTGATAATAGGGAACTCAAATGTGCTCAGATTTTATCCAATTAAAGTCTTATTACTAATTTGCAAGTCCCTAAGTCAACAAGAACACAAACATAACTTGCCTTACTAAATAACACATCATTCGCTATTCATTAACATGGTAGGATCTTTATTATAAAAACTTTTTGGACGGTTAATAAAAGAGTTTTACAAATCAAACTGCTCTAATACAATTTGTTGTTCCCTTTTAGTTGAGTATAAAAGATCAACTAAGTTTAACTAATCAACTCATGTCATAATAATATAAGGTTAAACAATAACTACATATGTAAACGTATAAATAAAGCACAATGATTTTTTTAACGTCTAAATTCTTATTAGATGTATATCAAATAATTTACACAAAATTATTTGCGGAATAACAATATAGGTTGAATGACAATGTTTGATGATCTCCCCACTAATACTTAAACAAGAACTTAAGTAATTGTTTAAGTAAGAGCTATGCTATACCAACTGATACCACATTCTATTCAGGGACTTCATTTTTATTTGGAGGAGTAAATGTGCTCTTGAAAATATTTCACTTTAATTGCAAGAGATGAACACTTAATTTTATACAACATTTCTATTTATAGGTGAGTATCAATGTGGATACCCGTAGGGTAAAAAGTATGCGTCAAGCTTTTACTTTTCTAGTACAAAGCTTCAATCAATGATGACAATTGTTTATATGTTTATACTATCTACAGTACTTTATTGACTTATTGATAAGTGCTTTACAATTATTTTTCAAGAAAGTTCCCACCCATATTTTAGTATTACGATTTTCTTTTATGATTAGCTAAGTCATAAAATGTCTTTAGTTTGTTGATAAGATTTTCAAGGAGTCGGTCAGTCATTGTCATAACAAACTGACTCTATTATCTAATCAGGTTTGAGGATCGGGGATTTTTCAGTCAAATCGGGGATTCTTCAATCAAATCGGGTTTGAGGATCGGGTCCATCGAGTATGGGTTTTTTTCCATCTCTAGGAGGGACTATTCATCTAAAAATATGATGTTTAAAATTTTTTTGTCATAGTTTTGGTAGCGGAAAAGAAAAAACAAATTCAATACGAACCCACATAGAAAAAACATAAAACAGGGGGGGGGGGGGGGGGGTTTGGAATGTTAAAAGGTATCATCACCATGGCTGATGGAATAAAAACAGTAACCCTAAATTCCTTTTAAAGCAGTCTTTTGAAAGACGAAGAACAAGTCGACAACAAAAGGTGAGTGATTAATTCATGAATATATAATATAATACAATGTTATCATCTTCGTTTCTGTTCATTTTCCCCAATTGTTTTTTAGAAAATTTAAATAACTAGTGAACATTTATAATTTAATGTGTATCTATTGAGAGTGGCAATTTAAGATCCGTTAGTTATGGAATAGGTCTGCGTCTTACTAAATTTTGCGTTTGTCTAAGCTTATTTGATGGGCTTATGAGCTTGATAAGCTCACATAAGCTTAATTTTTCTGGCTTAGAGCTTATCTACTTGGGCTTATGAACTTATATAAGTTATACCCTCATGTTGATAAGCTCATAAGCCCCCCAAAAATATGAGCTTTTGAGCTTATCAACATGTGGGTATAACTTATATAAGTTCATAAGCCCGAGTAGATAAGCTCTAAGCCAGAAAAATTTAATGTGTGTTTGGCTTGCGTTGCGTATATCTATTAAGGGGGTGTTTGTTTAAGGTAATATGTGGGCTTATGAGCTTATTTGATTTCGGCTTTCCAATTTTCCGGCTTATTTCGAGACTTATGGGCTTATATTAGTTTATCATATCATAATAAACTTATATAAACCCACAAGTCTCAAAATAAGCCGGAAAAATAAGGCTTATTAAATATAAGCCGAAAACAAATAAGCCCATAAGTCACATATAAGCTTAGACATACACCCCCTAATTATGGAATCTAAGATCCGTTGCTTAATTATAGTTCAAGTTGGGTAGATATTTATTATGGAATAGGTCTTGTTCGGTCTTACTAAGAAAGGTCTTTGATGTAATGGGTAAACCAGACCCGAGACCCGTATGACCTGGACACGTTTACACCTGTGCTTCCAAATAACCCATATAGACCCAGACTCATTTAGACCCGAAACCCGCCAAGGCTGGACCTAGACCCATTTTGCCTCCTCTAATATCTTTCTTACAATTTGGTTTCCATTTTTTGCATCTGTTTTCAGGCAAGTCAAGTGAAAATCAAGTTGTAGTTGGGGTGTTTGGATAAAGTATAAACTTTAGCTACTGGAAATGAAACGAAGGAGGGAGATGGAGGATGATATATTAGTAGATGCAACGGATCGGATTTCACAGGTTCCCGAGTATATCATTCATCACATCATGTCATTTTTGGACTCTCCAAAAGAGCGTGTTCGGATGAGTGTCTTGTCTAAGAATTGGTTCGTCATTACGGCTTCTTTCCCAATTTTGGATTTCGATATCGAAAAATTTGAGCGAGTAATGAAGTTCTACTCTTTATACCCAAGCAAAAGTGATATTGTAAGAGATAAGTTTTTCAAGTATGTTGAGTATACCACTTCCCGATTTTGCCAACAAAATGTCAGTGCACACATGGTTAACCTCGTTACTGAGCTACTTGACTCTACAGAAGCGGATCGTGTTGACAGATGCCTTGGGTTAATTCTTAAAAAAGATGTGAAAGTGTTGAATATTGATACTTTTTTTAGGCCAAGAATGTGGACGCCTGCCATACCAGAGTACCATTTGCCTAACCAACTCTTATCTGCCTCTTCATTGACATCTTTGAAAATACGTGCTTGTGAGTTTCCTTTGTCCTTGATGGTTGATCAAGTGAGG
The DNA here is from genome assembly GCA_030686995.1 of Artemisia argyi. NCBI lineage: Eukaryota > Viridiplantae > Streptophyta > Magnoliopsida > Asterales > Asteraceae > Artemisia > Artemisia argyi. Next base: position 220,909,159 of record CM060709.1, on the reverse strand, counting down.
TTCAACTCTTTGAAGTTGTTACGCCTTGAATATCTCCATTTAGATGATGAAGGAATCAAGTATCTCACCTGTAATTGTCCTCTACTTGAGGAATTTGTTGTTAAATTTTGTGATGGTTTCAAAAGAATTTGTGTTTTTGGGCTTCAAAATCTTCAAAAAGTTGAGATTGACTGTTTAGTTGAGATTATAGATATTCAAGCTCCAAATCTACTTGATGTCTGTGTCACAAACAGGGAAAGCAGTGAGGCACCTAATATAAACTTGGCTTCATGCAAAAAGCTAAAAAATTTGTCGTACTACGCCTCTTCCCCCTTGAAGTCGGAAGTGTTTTCCGGATTTTTGTCCAATATCCCCTTCATCGAAAATTTGACTTTGAGCCTTCCTGATAATTGCAAATACTTGAGGTTATTGAGTTCTTCCTTGAGGACACTTGCACTACTTACGGAGTCTGATTTGGAAGAAATTGATATTACTACCCCCAACTTGCTTTTGTTTGAGTACCATATGCATTCAAATCTTCCAGCACTTGTGGTAAGGGATTCACTGCAGCCGAGAGCACGACTTGAATGTTACGCTAGAAATAAAGTTGATAGTTTGTGTTTCCAGAAGCTAAGGCAATTATTGGATGCGAAAACTGGTTTCGAAGTTTTAAAGCTGCAAATTCGTGTGGTACTGTATTCACCTGAAATTATTTATATAAAAAAATTGTTTGTCTTTTAACTTATTTCCTAGCAATGTTATAGAATAATCCCAACTCTAAATTTTATCTACCAATTGTTTTACAGGATTTCTCGGACGTTGAGGAACTAAAGATGATTCAGTCCCCACCTAATGAACTCGAGCATATTGAGCTAACATTAAGAAACATATATGAATTATCTAATTATGAAAGTGTTGTGGATGCTGTACTTTGGTGTTGCTGTTCTCGATCTCTGAGTATAAATTCGTTGTTTCACATCATTGATTCTGAAGAATGGAACCAAGTTGTCAAGGTAATAGCTACATACTTACATGTACTTTCTTTAATAGAATACTCGTTAATTTCCATTTATGTATTTCAGGAACCCCTCAAACCTTCGTTTCATTTATTCTATATCAGTGCTGCAGTTAAGCATGATTTATTAAATTTTCCTAATAAATAAACTCCTGTTATATATTTTTCTTCAGCATACATATGAGAAGCTACTTCAACAAGAAGACGATGGCCAAATTAATATTCGGATGGTGTTGTGTTCTTCCAAAGCCGAAAAGCACTTCAGTGACTTAAATTCATTGCTGACAGCATTGCCTTGTGTTGAAGAACAACACGTAATCACCTTCATAAAGGAAGAAGGTATGCCGTATATCTTTTATGATCAGCTAATTTTGTCTAGAAATGTACAACACATTCTCAACCCTCTCTTGTTAATTTCCAAACAGCAGACCAAGAAGAAGCCGGATAATCACATAGTCAAAAGGTTTGTGAATGTGAAGATCTAACGGTGCACTGGAGGAAGGAAGGTATGAGGTAATATGAAAAGTGCAGAGTACTACTGTAGTAAAAATCTAAGTTTTGTCTTTTGATCAAGTTGTAAGAACCTTTCATTAGTGTTATGCTTTATGATAGTTACATATGTAATGACAGTTCTAAATTGGTAATGATGTCTTGACTGTATATTGATTAGTGTTTTGTTTTGAGTTGATGATATGACTCTGGGCTTTATTCATAAACGGATCGTGGGATTACATGGGAAGTAACATATATACAATACATACTAGATGATATGTGTATGTGTTATTAGGAGTTGCTTCTATTGCCGCTTAGAAGTGTTAGTGGGTGTTTGATAGCCTTCGAATGGGATGATTCAGAGGTGAGACCCCAATAGGTGGAGATTGGGTTCTTTGGTGGCAAAAATATGAGACTGAATGGTTCCAAGTTCCAACTATTCCATCACGGATTAGTAGGTCGCAAAAAAAATTTCAATCCCCTCCTTTTTTATCATCCTTTTTTTTATTTTATTTTTATATTTTTTTTATTTTATTATTATTATTATTATTTTTATTATTTTATTATTTATTTATTTATTTATTTTTCTTCCTCACATCAATAAGAGCTGAGTTGTAATAATAATGAAAATGTTTATATTTTGTTTAAAATATTGTGAATCTTATTTAACATGTGAAGTAAAGAGTTACTAAATCTTGAAACTGTTCGTAAGAAGAAAATATTTACTGCATCTTTTAACACAATTTATGAAATCGTAGAAATATGTATGTATATTGTTGGCGTATGTGTTCGAACGACACGTGCCGGACTGAAGAGTCTCCATCAGTCCGGAGGTAATTACCGGAAGGCGCATGCTACTCTTGTCTGAGGGGCATGTGCCGAAGGACCGTAAAGGTATATACTCCTTTTTATACGGGTACATCCTTTTACCCTGCAGTCCGGACCACGCCGCCTAACCCGGATGTTACGGGGTTGTGTCTCCTACGTGACCTGACACCTAGCACCTAGACTAGGTGTAGGTCGGCATGTTCCTTCCCGAGACGTGAACATGTTATTATCTAAGCAGGCTATTATCCGACAGGTATCGAGGTAGCATTTGGTACCTAACCCATTTTCTCTCTATATATACTACTCTCTCATCTCTCATTTACATCATCTCAAATCACACACAACTTACCACAACACATTATATGCATTCATACTAAATCCTCTACGCACTAGGTACCGACTTGACCGTCGGAGGGTGGTTCCCGGGGCTTCGGCCTCGGGACCCCTTCTAACGGGTTCTTTCATGTTTGTAGTATACTTTCAAGCTCGGGACAAAGATTGAAGGCACGTGAGAACCGTCAAGACCAACCCGGCGGAAAAATGTTTCAACATATATCATACACTATGAAACTAAAAGTTATAATATGAAAAGTTTGATTAGTTATTGGTATGGCATGATATCTAAATTTATAAATGTTTAAAGAGGTTGAATGCCTAACAAATGTGGGGTTACTAAACAAGAAGGAAAAAAATAAAATCAGATTAGTTTGAGTACGTGGACGATGCCGTTTAAGGGAAAAAAGACGAAACATCGTTTTGTGGTTAAAGGCGTCGTTTCGTGGAGGGTTTGTGGTTAAAGGCGTCGTTTTGTGGTTAAAGGCTCGTTTCGTGGAGGGTTTTCATTTGATAAGAAGGAAAAAATATAGAATGTCGTTTTGTTGTTAAGGGACTATCGTTTAATAAGAATGAAAAAGAAAATATCACAAAACATACCCTGGATCTATGTGACGACTAATGATAATTACACTGTACTATTAGCTATTTATGGCTTTTTATATAACAAACTTTATTTATCAAATTATCTAACAAACATATAATGATTTCTTTATAAAAACAATGCCGACAAAAGGTCTTGAAATTGCGAACAAAATGAGCCTGATATGCTTTTGACATATGTATGATTTTATAAAATGTTAGAAGTTTTGTATATGTTTTACAAAAAAATAAATAAATAAAATAAAAAAATAAATAAAAAATCCGTTTAATATAAAAGTTGTTTGTATATTATGACATTTTGCATGACCACTAAGCGCGCCATCCAAACACGAAACCACCACCGCCATCACCAAATCCCCACCCCTGCAGCTAAGATTAGTTCCGGTATAACAGCGGTGGCTGTGTGGGATTGGTGGCTCTTGGAGTGGGAGTATGTGGATATGGTGGATCTTAGTTGTATCGTTGATGTGTTGTAAGTAGGTGTAAGAATGGATCTTGGTGTGTGTGGCCGGATATAGTTTGTGATGGGTGGCTGTGTAGGTGAGTGTGGGCTAGGTGCTGGTGGCCAGGTATGATAGTGAGAAATACGGTGTGTGGTGTTATTTGTTTGTGCCTTTGTGGGGAATGAGAGAACAAAGATGTGTCTTGTGTATTTGTGTGCTGTGTGCGTGAAATGATAAAAAAAACATCCTTCTATTTAATAGTCAATATTAGTCAAATAAACAGTGTAAATGAATTTGGGCCAAACTTGAAGCAAATGTTTCTCTTTTAGAGTGGATCTGTTACTTTTTGGAAAATTAAACTTAAAATGAAATACCAATAAACCATAAGGACCAAATCTATAGTTAACTCTTTTTATTTTGACATATTTTCTAGAAAATAGTTGTTTACTTCTTACTTAATATATGAGTAATTCTTTAAATAACAAAAGTAATATATTTTTTTTCTTTCTCAAAGTAAATGTTTCATTTATTTTATTTTGGATTGTATCAAAATAAATGTTAACTATCTGTTTTAACCGATTAAAAGGTTTAGTGAATGAAAATGATACTTTATTTGATTAGCAAAAGGCATAGTTAGGGCCTGTTTGCTTGGAGGTTATAAAATCAAAGTAGGGAATCTCTTTTAGAAACAACAGTTTGATTGATATAAGTAATCAAAGAATGGAATCTTTTGTGTTAGAACTTAGAAAGCATGTGATACCAGAAAAAAAATGTTGGTTTCTTCTCTCACATCATTAAATTATGTTCTTTATCATTTTATTTTATTTTATTTTTATCTTTTTCACGTGTTATGCTCTCAACTTTTGCTATTTCACTAATTAAATAACATTTAACATCGAAAAATTATTATAAAATATATTTAAAAAAATATATAATTTCTCTCCTCTAAACTTATCTCAAATCTAAAGCTTATACGAAAACAAAATCTAATCCAACCTCACTTAGAGCATTCACAATGCATCAAGTCTTTAAAAACTTGATACATCTAATGCATACATTTTTTAATCAACTTTTTTGTTTCACAACTAATGCTTAACCCATTTAATGACAATAGCTTATTGAATTTTTTATCAAACACTTGGTGGTTACAAGTCTTATTCAAAAAGTTAAATATTTGTTTCAATGCTTAAAACCATACTAAGACTAATGCTAATGGGCGTTGGATGGTGACCACAACCGAGCAAATCGACGCGTCTCCCCCCTAGCCAAGCCACAAGCGACGCGTCTCTTGGCAACTTTTTCAATGTTTCGGTTGCCTCACCAACCGAAACAATTGCAACATCTTCCACATATTTTTGACCGTTTGGAGTTTATTATTCGAACATTTGGGAAAAATAGATGCAATGGACCATCTTCTGTAAATTTAGGTTTTCTGGTTTTTTTCTTGAAGAAGACGAAGGAGGCGTAGGGAATATGATACGAAGGGTTCTTGATTTATTTCTATTAGTAATAGGCCCAACTAATTATAACAAAACCCATTTTAGCAAAGCCCATTTAGACATAGTGATATTTTTTCCTTTTGTTTTTCACTTCTCCAGTTCTCCTATATGCGATAGTTAGCATTTTTTTTTTTTTTTTTAACAAATCTTCATTTTTCCTCTATAAAAGTATAGTGATGATGAAATAAAATTATTGAATGAAATTTAATGTTTTTTTAGGAAAAAAATAAAAAATAAATAAATTATGAGGTTCTTTTGTGGTCACCACTAGCTAATTGTGGTTGTGGTAAAGTTGTGGAGAGAGAAAACTGAGGTGACGCTGACGTGGCGGGATTGGTTAGGTGAGAAAGTGGTCACTAGTAGCACTAGTCTAATAGCTTTTTCAAACAGCCAGAATTAGCGAGAAGTCATTTGAAAAGCATCCCGTTGTGGAATGCTCTTATAAACCAAACGGCCCCTGTTATGTTAAGTTTAGTAGCGGAAAGGACAAAACAAATGAAACAAAACAACGCAATATGGACCCACATAGAAAAAACATGTTACAAGGATGTTTGGATTGTTAAAAAGTTACTAGTATTACAATGGCTGTTGGAATAATACCTAGCTTAAAACAGTAACCCTAAAACCCCTTTAGAGCAGTCTCTTGGAAGAGGAAGAAGAACAAATCGACAGCGAAAGGTGAGTGCTTGATTAATGTATATAATTAATACTAATACAATGTAGCACTTGTTATCATCTTCATTTCGGTTCATTTTACTCAATTGTTTTTTAGAAAATTTAAATAACTAGTGCACATGTATATATTTTTTATGTATGGAAATCTAAGATCCGTTAGTTATAGGTCTGGGTCTTACTAATTATGGTGTTTGTCTAAGATTATTTGATGGGCTTATGAGCTTGATAAGCTCATAAGCTTAATTTTTCTGGCTTAGGGCTTATCTACTTGGGCTTATGAACTTATGTAAGTTATACCCTCATGTTGATAAGCTCATAAGCCCCCCAAAAATATGAGCTTTTGAGCTTATCAGTAACCTCATAAGTCCATCAAATAAGCTTAGACAAACCAGTCCCTAGTTGGGTATTTGATGTAAAGCGTAAGTGTATGACAATTAACCAACGGGTCTAGAGCGGGTCAATGAAAAACTAATTTTTTTTTCTTCGCTTTTTCATTTGTTACCCATAATTGAGTTTAATTTTTTTTTGAAAACGGATGGGTAAACCCGACCCATTTAGACCTATGCTCCCAAATTACCCATCTAGAACTGGACCCATTAGATCCGAAACCTGCTAAGACCTGTGACCAGACCCGACCAAACCCACTCATTTTGCTGCCTCTAATATCTTTCTTACAATTTGGTTTCCATTTTTTGCATGTGTTATCAGGCAAGTCAAACAAAATCAAGTTGTAGTTGGGGTGTTTGGTATAAAGTATAAACTCTAACTACTGGAAATGAAATTAAAGAGGGAGATGGAGGATGATATATTAATAGATGCAGTGGATCGGATTTCACATGTTCCCGAGTTTATCATTCATCACATCATGTCATTTTTGGATTCTCCTAAAGACCGAGTTCGAATGAGTGTCTTGTCTAAGCACTTGTTTGCTATTACAGCTTCTTTCCCCATTTTGGATTTCGATATCCGGCAATTTGAGGAATTCATACCATCCGAAAAAGGGAATTTCAGAGACAAGTTTTTCCAGTATGTTGAGTATACGACTTCCCGATTTTGCCAACAAAATGTCAGTGCACACACGATCAAACTCATTGCAGAGGTTTGGGATGCTACACATGTAGATTTTCTTGACAAATGTTTTGAATTAGTTCTTCTGAAAGGTGTGCAGGTGTTGGTAGTTAATATAAAAAATGGTATATATCTGTTGTCGTCATGTATACCGAGGTACTGTGTGCCTAACCAACTCTTATCTGCCTCTTCATTAACATCTTTGACATTACGTGATTGTGAGTTACCGTCGTCCTTGATGGCTGATGTTGTCGAGTTCAAGTCTTTGAAGCTGTTATGTCTTGAATGGCTCCATTTAGATGAGGAAGTAATCAAGTATCTGATCACTAATTGCCCTCTATTGGAAGAATTAATTGTTAGTTTTTGCTATGGTTTCAAAAGATTTTGTGTTTATGGGCTTCAAAATCTTCAAAAAGTTGAGATTATCAGTGGGGTTGAGTTTGATGATCCACGTCTACGTGACACTGGAGTTGAGATAATAGATATTGAAGCTCCAAATCTACTTGATATTTCTGTAGCAAATAGGAAAAGAAGCGAGGCACCATGTATAAACTTGGCTTCATGCGAAAAGCTAACAACATTGACTTACAACGCCTTTCTCCCCTCGAAATCGGGAGTGTTGTCTGACTTATTATCCAATGTCCCCTACATTCAAAATTTGATTTTAAGCCTGCCCTATAATTGCAGTAAGCTGAAGTTGTCAAGTTCTTCCTTGAGGAAACTTGTGTTAACTGAGAAGTCGGAGTTGGAAGAAATCGATATTAGTACCCCCAATTTGCTTTTATTTGAATACCATGTCGAGAATAATCTGCCAGCCCTTGTGGTAAGGGAATCACTCCAGCCAACAGCACGAATTGCAATTTACTCTCAGTGTTGTGTTAACCGTCATTGGTTCCAGAAGCTGAAGCAATTTTTGGACAAGAAAAACGGTTTCAAATATTTAAAGCTGCAAATTGTTGCGGTATTCTATTTACCTGATTTATTTATTTGATATGTGGTTTATGTCTTGGTAGGTATTCCTTAGCAATGATATAACATGATCCTAATACTAAATTGTATCTTTACAGGATTTCTTTAATGTTGAGATACCAAAGGTGATTCAGTCTCCACAATATGAACTCGAACATGTTGAGCTGCAACTGACAAGCATAAGAGGATTATCAGCTATTAAAGCTGTTGTGGATGCTGTACTTTGGAGTTGCTGTCCTCAACCTCTAAATTTAACTTCGTTGTTTCACAACATTATTTCTGGAGAACGGAACCAAGCTGTCAAGGTAACAGTTACATGCACTTTCTTAATGAAATACTACTCGTTATATTTTATTACTAAGTAGCGCAGCCCATGCGAGTTAATATTTACATCTCTCGTTACACATTAATTGTTTAAAAGAAATGGTAGTTTGAGATAGGTACAATTATTTGTTTAAAACAACACGGCTATCTAATTAAGAGAAGTCTTACTACCCATTCAGTAGTGACCATAGAAGCAAAAATGAAGCAATTTAATTTCAATGAATAAATCTTGCACCATGCAGCACATTTTCTTGCCCATACCCCTTCCAACCACCCCACTTAAAGCCTTAGACACTAGGAGCAATAACTCAAGTTAACACCATTTTCCCCGCCACGTCAGCTCCACATCATTTCAACGCCAAATAACATAACACCAAAAAACACCCCGTAATCATAACACCAAATAACACCACTTTTTGGGACCCACTTAAAAAAAAACACCAACTTGGCATAACTTAGCCATAACATGGGATGAGGTATCCTAACTTGGAGCCAAGTTATGTTATAACTTGAGTTGCTGCAGCAATGTAGCCATAAACGCCAGCCCAACTTGGGGATGCTCGGAGTAGAAATAACGCCATAACGGCGTTAAAAATTAGCCACCTAGGACGAATTGGCGTTGCTACGTTATTATTCCTTGTGCTGTTAAAGGCTTCTATTTTTGACTGTCTGAGTGTTGGCAACCCCATTATTTGATTTTACTTTTTAACTCTATTTTTGATCCTTTTTAAGTGAGCCACTTGTACCACTTAACAGTGATAGTACACATTAAGGTGTAACATAAAATATGACTATCATTCTTGTAAGGCACTAAAAAATTAATTCTTCAAAACTTGAAAAAAAAACCTTTCACTGTCTATTGATTGAATCGAATCTCCAAAAATTTATTATTTCAATTGAAAAGAAGATAACCATAGAAAGTTAGAAACTTTTTTCATAAAGTCAACAACACTTTTACTGATACCACACCTTAAGCCTTCTAATCTTCTACTAATAATTTAGATACTCCTCTAATTACAGATATGATTACGGATTACTCATTAAACAATAACTGTCAAGGACCTTCATAATATGTCTGTGCGAAAGTGATAACAACCTCCAATATATTTCCACCTTACCTACGTTAAATACAAAAAATAACAATGAAAACCGACACACATTCTTGAGAGGTAAAATTTATACTTTAAAACCATACCTTAAAATCTATATTCCATACATGTATATCTTTAAACAAAGATAAAACACAAATATGCAATAAAATTATATTTGAAATATAATTATATCTTAAAGTATTTTGTGATTTAAGAATATAGTTTTAGAGTATATAGTATATACGGCATGTATGTTGCCTATTTTTATAAACCAAGACGAGGAATAAATTTAGTATAAAAATTTAAAATTGTAAAAGAAATGAAAATGCAACATCGCTACCTGCCATAGCCTCATCCTTATTCACCTCACCCCATCTCATCCATCATAACTTAAAATTTACATAATTACATACAAGAGTGTCGACAGTTGAGTGTTTGACCGCTCTTTTTCACATGTCCAACTTATCGCTTTCTCTTTCCAAAATTTTGTATGTTCATGAACAAAATAAATAAAGAGTGAAATACATAAGCTATATAGTACTCCGTATGAAATACATGTAAAGTATATGATCATACAAGTACTAATCGATTGCACTGACAGAAAAGTAAGTCCCGGTAGAGTTTTGTTTGTTTCGGAAGATAAAAACCATTTGAAGGTAGACAGGCACATATATTCTGCATGAAGGCACAATTTTTTGCTGTTAAAAATATAACTGCAAGAGGAAAAAACATAAAAGAACAACAATTATCGGAGTATTTGTTTCCGAAATGGACATGCTGCTTGTATGATTAGAAGTAGCATCGAAGTATTTTTTTCCTACTATCAGTAGTATTTTAGCTCCCATCAGTAACTCAGTATATTTTATTTTTTTATTTAGAAATTATGATAATCTGATTTTCTATTTAATATTGTATGCACCAAACCAACATGGCACCGCCTAGAACTCAAAACCAATACAAAAGCTGAAAAAACAACATATATACCTAAATAGACAATATCAACAAGATAGGCAACAATCAATCAATTCCCAGCAAAAATTAGTAATGTAAACCTGAAGTCATATCTTAGAAAAGTTGGTAATATGAACATGATGCTACTGAGTTACAAAGATCCAGAATTAACAAATTTCAGTATCTAAAAAACAAAACAAAACACGAAACTAACAACTGATAAAGAGGAGACATCAACATGGCCTTAACAAACACACCAACAACCACCCAGTATTCCAAGAACACAAATTAGAACCAACTGTTTGGGGGTTACGTGGCCTTTTTTTGTTAGTCTACAGTTATTTTTGGGTTCCTCATATAATATAGGTAGACAGGTATTTCTAGAACCCCATAAAGCTTTCTTTAGACCGATCCTTTCTTCAAGCTGCTGTCACGTAGAGTTATTGAATCTCCCTATAAGTAAAAGTCTCTTGTTATTTATTTTCCTTCAGTTTACCTATGAGAAGCTACTTCAACAAGAAGATGAAGGCCAGATTATTATTCGGATGTTGTCATCTTCTTCTTCGCAAGCCGAAAAGCACTTCAGTGACTTGAATTCATTGTGGCATTGCCTTGAATTGGACAAGAACATACAATCGAATAAGGTACACTATATATCTGTTTTAATCTGCTAATTTTGTATAGGCATGTATAACACATTCTCTACTTCTCTTGTTTATACTCAAACATTCTCTACTTCTCTAATTTTGTATAGGTTTGTGGATGTGAAAATTTTGCGATGCATTGGATATCAGGGTGTATGGGTTAGTATGAAAGTTGTGATTATTAGTGAAGACTTAGGTTTTGTGTTTTGATCTAGTTGCAATGAACCTTTCATTAGTGTTTTACTTTATGATATTAACATATGTAATGATGGTTATGAACATCGATAATGATGTCTTGGCTATATCATGGTGGTTTTGTTGCATTACTATAGTTCAGAGTGTTTTTGTTCTGAGTTGATAGTTCAACCTTGTTTTATTTAATTGCATTTTCATTTTAATATCTGGTGTTATAAATTGTTCTTGCATGTAAAAGATTTTAGTTGATGTTCACTTCAGGGAATGCTTTTCAAAGGAATCACTATTGACCATCTTTGTGAATTCTTTGACATATGATCCAATGCCTCTTATCTATTATGGATGTTGAAAGCTTGACCCAAGTGCATCAGGTAGGATATGCAAATACTGCATATAAATTTATAACCATGGACTGTTGCTTGTTTTCCACTCATCATGCCTGATTTGCTTTTGATTACCTTATATCGAATTTAACATAATCTGACTTTCTAGCTTTTCAAATGAGAAACCTTGAATTTTGTTGGAAAGGTTGGTGTTCGACATGTCCTGAATTTTGACTAGTTTCGAACTGCAAAAAAATTACCTCTGATTAATGTGAACCAACCCATCAATTTACCACCTCTGATAATACGGAACTCAAATGTGCTGAGATTTTATTCAATTAAAGTCTTGTTAATTTACAAGTCTAATTTACAAGTCTCTAAATCAACAAGAACACAAACCAAACTTACCTTACTCAATAACACATCATTTTCATTAAGCCTGCTTCTTCTTCTTTTCCAAATACTTGTAATTCTTCTGAAACTCCAAGATCCCCCAAACCACCTCCCGCAAACCCATCTCAGGCCACAACGCTTTAGGCGAATACAACAAACAATTTGTCGTTTGCCACAACAAGAAGTTACTCAACCTCGTCTCACCTGAGCTCCTAACCAATATATCAGGGTCAGGAGCCACTCCCATATACATATGCTTATCCATATCCACCACATTAATCTTCGCATGACCATCTCCATTACTATAATCCCCATTCTCACTTCCATTTCCATTCATCACTTGCGTCCCACCACTCTTTTCTTGACAAGATTCATAAATAGCTCGTGGGATTTCATGGGAAGAAGTATATGCAACACATACTAAAAGATATGTGTTTGTGTTCTTAGCAGTCGCTTCCATTGCCTTCTCAGCAGCTATCCTTACAGGTTCATATAGTCTTTTCAAATCACCAATAAAAAGGACTCTAACACCATATTTATTAACAAGTGTTAGTTCTTTTAAAAACCCTTCAATTTTTTCTTGCATTAGTTCCATTACGTATTGGACTTCATCCGGGCGTCTATTGAAATTGTCTAGACTAAATGCATACACTGTTACGTATTTAACGCCTACTTCATAGCAGTATTTTAGTACGGACATGAGTGCTAAGAAGCCAGCTTTGTGGCCTGCACCCTCTGTAAGTTTCCATTTTTTGGCAAACCTCCGGTTTCCATCCATGATGAAGGCGATGTGTTGTGGGACCGGGCCGTATGAAATGACTCGAAATAGGAGCTTTCTTAAGGTGGAGTTTAAGCCTCCTAAGAATCTGGTTAAAAAACCGTCTAATTTTTCTTCTTCCATTTGAATCCTGTCATTTATCAGCCAAAAATGTCGTTAGCGAGGCCAGTTTTCGGTGTCAAATCTTACAAGATATTACTAGTCTGAGTGTGATTCACAAGTTTTATAGATTTCTTTATCAAGAAATATTCTAGGAACTGAGTTGTTGATTAAAGATATAAAAACAAAAATTATATGTACCTGATTTTTCTGAAGAGGAGGATGAAGATGATACATCAGTGGAAGATAACATAAATGGTAATTCTAATGATCAAGAGGCAAATAATGGTCTTGAGGAGAGTGACGCGGAGGAGGTTCCTGAAACTATATTTGAACAACCTGATGATCAGAAGAATTTACATTCGGACTACCCTTTTGGTATATATCCTTTATTGAACAAAGATAATGTCAAAGTAGCTCCAAAGGATAGTTTATCTCATCCGCCGGGTTTCACTCCGGAAGGGGACTTGAGAGATGGAAATAATGCTAATCTTGACTCGAAGGACTTCGGAGAAAACGAGAGAGGCGACTATTCTAGTGTTAAACCGGATGATGATAAGGATTATTCTGATTCGGTAAACAAGAAATCGGAATCAAAGCGTGCGGGTTGCCCTAAGTATCCTGTCTCGCCTCGTACAGGGGGTTCCATATTAAATCTCATGGAGGAAGTTATAAAGGTCGGTCAAACTATGGGGTATAATATGAATGGGTGCATCAAGGATATTACAGAGATTGTAGAATCCCAAGGAGAATTTGGGGTTAATCGATGAATTTCATATCTTTGAACGTTCAAGGCCTCACCCAAAAGGCAAAAAAAGATTGGGTAAGGGAGTTGTGTGTTAAAAATAAAGTAAATTTGGTGGGTCTTCAAGAAACGAAGATGGAGTCTATTGATCTAAGCAGTGTAAGATCTTGTTGGGGTAATTCTAATTTTGAGTATGTGCATAGTGATTCCGTTGGTAACTCGGGAGGGATACTGTGTATTTGGGATCCTAATTCTTTTCGGAGGACTAGTTTCACGAGATCAGATTATTTTGTTATTGTTCGAGGTGTGTGGTTGAAATCAGGGATTGACCTTATGATAGTGGTGGTTTATGCTCCTCAAGAGGCTAAAGAAAAGCGCATGTTGTGGGATTACTTGGTTCATGTATCGAATCAATGGGCAGGTAATCTTGTTATGATGGGCGACTTCAATGAGGTGAGATTTAAAGCGGACAGATTTGGTTCGAACTTCAATGCTCTTGATGCTAACATTTTCAATTCTTTCATTTCTAACGCGGGTCTTGCTGAAGTTCCTCTAGGAGGTAGTACATTCACTTGGTGCCACAAAAATGCTTCCAAAATGAGTAAACTGGATCGTTTCTTTGTTTCTGAAAATCTGATGAGTATGTGTCCTCATGTCACTGCTGTTACCTTGGAGCGATTTATTTCGGATCATCGTCCCATTTTATTACGTGAAATCAGGTTTGACTATGGTCCAACTCCTTTTCGTTTCTATAGATATTGGTTGGATATCGATGGCTTTGACAAGTTGGTTAGGGATTCTTGGAATGTGGCCCCTGTTAACAAGAAAAATGCCATTCGTAACTTCATGGGTAAATTAAAATTTCTTAAAGAACGTATTCGGAACTGGCTTTCCATTCACAGGTCGAATTCGCGAGGTGAGATTTATTACCTTAAAGAAGAGTTGCGGGAATGTGATGAGGCTATCGATAAGGGCGATTGTTCGAATGATGTGGTTCATAAACGCACAGAGATTTTAAACAAGATTCATCAGGAAAGTAACTTTCAAGCTTTGGAAATTGCCCAAAAAGCCAAGATTAAATGGGCTATTGAGGGCGATGAAAATGTGAAATTTTTCCATGGTATGCTAAATAAGAAGCGTAATCAATCTAATATTCGGGGTATTTTGGTGAATGGGACGTGGGTTGATGACCTGGTTCAGGTGAAGCGCGAATTTTTTGATCATTTTCAGGGTCGGTTTAATAAACCTTCTGATAATCGAGCGTGCCTTGATACCCCTTTTCCTATCTCCTTATCGACTGACCAGAAAGAAGATTTGGAACGCTTGATTTCCAAAGAGGAGGTTAAAAGGGCTGTGTGGGGTTGCGGTATTGATAAGTCCCCGGGTCCTGACGGCTTTTCTTTTAGCTTTTATCGTCACTTTTGGCCGGTTATTGAGAAAGACGTGTTTGAGGCTGTAAATTATTTCTTTATAAATGGTGATATCCCGAATGGATGTAATTCAAATTTCATTGCCTTGATTCCCAAAATCCTTGACGCCAACATGGTCAAGGATTTTCGTCCTATCAGTTTGATCGGAAGCCTATACAAAATTATTGCTAAAATCTTGGCGAACCGCTTAGTTGGTGTGCTTGGTGAGCTAGTTAACGAGGTCCAATCTGCTTTTGTGGCGGATAGACAAATTCTTGACGGCCCTTTTATTCTTGATGAGGTTCTTAATTGGTGTCGTAGGAAGAAAAAACATGTTCTCATTTTTAAAGTAGATTTCGAGAAGGCTTATGATTCAGTGCGATGGGATTTTTTGGACGATGTTTTAAACAAATTTGGTTTCGGCGAAAGATGGAGGACTTGGATTCAAGGGTGTCTTAGATCTTCCAGGGGGTCCATTCTCGTCAATGGTAGTCCTACGGAGGAATTTCAATTTTTTAGAGGTCTTAAACAAGGTGATCCTTTATCCCCTTTTCTTTTCACTCTTATTATGGAGAGCTTGCATATTTCTTTTCAGCGTGTGGTAGATGCGGGTTTGTTTACGGGGATCAAAATCAATTCCATGGTGAATTTGTCTCATTTGTTTTATGCGGATGACGCTATCTTTCTTGGCCAATGGAGCGAGATTAACATTGACTCGTTAGTTCGTGTTTTGGAATGTTTTTTCCGGGCTTCTGGCCTTCGTATTAACATGTGTAAAAGTAAGATTATGGGTGTTAATGTAGAAGATGGGTTGGTTAAAAGCGCGGCTGCCAAGCTTGGGTGTCTAACCCTTAAGACTCCTTTCATTTACTTGGGCACGAAAGTTGGAGGAAATATGTCGAGGATTCAATCTTGGAAAGAAGTAGTGGATAAGGTTTTATCGCGTCTCTCTAGATGGAAAATGAATCTTCTCTCAGTTGGAGGTAGATTTACTCTTCTTAAATCGGTGTTGGGTTCTATGCCAATATTCCATATGTCTATTTTTAAGGTTCCTTTGAGTATTCTTAAATCTCTCGAATCTATCCGTAGTCGGTTCTTTAATGGCCAAGATCAGAAGAGCTCCAAAACTTCTTGGGTTAAATGGAATATGGTCTTAACTCCGAGGGATAAAGGGGGTTTAGGGGTGTCAAGTTTGTATGCCCTTAATAGAGGTCTCATGATCAAGTGGGTTTGGCGTTTTTATTCTCAAAAAAACTCCTTATGGACTAAAGTGATCAAGGCTATTTATGGGGAAGACGGTAATCTGAACAAGGTGAGTTTTGGAGGTGTTCGTACCTGCTGGTCATCTATCATTCAAGAAGTTAGGGAGTTACAAGGTCGTGGCATTAATGTTTATGATTTCATCAGTTTGAAGCTGGGGAACGGAGAAAATACGCGTTTCTGGATTGACAAATGGTTCGAAGGTGGTGTTATCAAAGATTTGTTCCCACGTATGTATGCTCTTGAGACTAATAAGTATGCTTCTGTTAGTTCGAAACTACATGCTCCCAGATTAGATAATTCTTTCAGAAGACAAGCGAGAAGTGGAATTGAAATGATGCAACTTAATTCTTTGGCTGAAATCTCTAAGACGACCACTTTGGTGCCTTGTGAAGATCGTTTTATTTGGTCTTTAGAAGGAGACGGGGTTTTTTCCGTGGCTTCAATTAGGAAAAAGATTGATGGGAACAGGTTTCAAGATGTTTGTTTGCCAACTAGGTGGGTTAAATCCGTGCCTATCAAGGTGAATATCATAGCTTGGAAAGTTAAATCTAATGCATTTCCTACGCGCTTCAATATTTCCCGTCGAGGAATGGATATCGATTCGATGGTTTGTCCCATTTGTAATACTGGTGTGGAAACGACAAATCATATCTTCTTTCAATGTGTCGTTGTGACTTGTGAGGCAAATCATGCGTAAGATATCTTCTTGGTGGAACATCGACTACTCGGATGTGAATTCTTACGAGGAATGGCGAGTTTGGTTGGTTTCTATTCAAATTCAATCTAAACTCAAAGGAATTCTGGAAGGCGTATACTTTGGATTGTGGCGGTATATGTGGAACTTCCGTAACAAGATTTTGTTTGATAAGAAAAGTCCGGAAAAGGCCGTCATATTTGATAATTTAGTTTCTAGTTCTTTTTATTGGTGTAAATTTAGACGTAAAGCGTCGTTCAAGTGGGACGATTGGCTTAAGAACCCTTATATTGTTCTCGTTTGATCTAGCTCCTTGCTAGTGTTTTAATAAATCGTCGTTAAAAAAAAAATATGTAAAGTTATAAGTTAGATAATTTTTTAGAATAAAGGAGTGCAACTAATAGGAAATACAAATTCATACTCTGTCTGTACTGTGTAGTCATGATTGGTCTTATATGAAGTTATGAACAAAATAACTTATTCAAAGGAAAAAAATGATTTAAAAATGTGAACTTTTAATGTTAACATCACGCTTTATAGGATAGAAAGTGAATCAATTATTAAAAAAATAATAATAAATAAATAAATAAAATAAAATAAAAGTAGCTCAGTTTTTTTTTGAACCAACGAAATTTTTCTACCTACAAATATTATCTATATTATCTTGAATGTCTCCATTCAGACTTGAACTCACAACCTTTTGGTTAATAGGTCAATTACATACCACTCGGGCAAGAGCCTTTGGTACTTAGGGAGTGTTTAGAAGTGCGTTTGGAGATAGATTTTCTGCTTACTGCGATTGCAAAACTGATGATTATGACCCGAAGTAGGGTCATCACAACACAAGAATCTTCATGTACTGTTTCATTGGTCTCCATTTGTCGAATACTTATGCAACAGTTACAATACAATAATAAAACTATCGAAAGATGCAGTCATGTCTAAAACAGAAATGATTAAAATCACTTTGAACATGCTCAAAAAACATAAGAACATATCATTCCAACAAAACAATATATAAAAGACTTACAAATAATTATTGGTTGCAACGGTTGGATTGATCACTTCCATCTGAATCAAACAAAAGATCGAGCGGCTAAATTCTGGTTATCGAAATATAAAAACTTGATCAAAAAAACAAGAATAAGATCATATGACATAACCAGAACATATATGCATGAAAATAGAAAACCATACTTGAAGTCAAGAGAGCCTAGTCACTTGTAATGATTGAGTGAGTGAAAGAGATTACATTGACATAATTCAGTGGAGGAGATTATTGCTATATAAGCTATGGAGACTGATAGAAGCTCGTTTGAAATTTTGTGATCGATATTTATTTCAAAATTTTGAAAGCTAAAATGAATATCAGACACATATAAATAAACTAGACGAGTACTCGTGCGTAGCAACGATATTTTATAACGGCAGATAGTTTTAGTAATAAAAAAAGGTTTATGAGTTATAAACGAAAAATAATAAGAGTTTGAGGATTTAGGATTAAACATAATGTTTTGAAACCCGGTTCGACCTGGGCGGTTCAACCGGTTGAACCGTTCCGGTCAAAAACGGGTCAAATTAAACCGGGTCAACCCGGTTTTCGATCTGTATTAATAGTGTGTTACAGTAATAGTTTTCAGCTTTGCATATGCTTTCCGAAAATAATGTAAGGACTTCCTAACATATTTTAAGTTTTCACTTTTCACGTTTTGGTTTTTCTTCAAGCCCGTGAGTTTAGGGTCCGGTAGGGTTTCTATTAACAACCGTATTTGTAGACCCTTGCTCCCCAAGCCCATAATGAATGTTTTTTTTAACAATATAACGTTTATTACTCGTTTTTATTTATTGAATTTTTATAAAGTCATAGAGTTGTTAAGCACTAGAATAGATGATTAATGAGTACAATTAGGGGTGTAAACGAGTCGAGCTTTTAGCGAGCTACTCGAGCTCGAGCTCGTTTAACTCGAGTCGAGCTTGATAATTTTCGAGCTCGAGTCGAGCTCAAACAAAATGTCGAGCTCGAATAATTTCACGAGCCGAGCTTTTAAAACTTGTATTTAGCTCGGCTCGTTCGAAAGCTCGTTTAGTTATTCGAGCCGAACGAGTTACTCGAGCTAAACGAGTCGAACGAGCTAATCGAGCTAAATATGTAGTTACAAAATATTTTAATTATAAATTTTTAATAACTATTTGTATTATATGTTAAAAACCAAAACTAATAATATGTTAACCTTTAATCACATCAAAGATCTACACTTTAGTTTATATATAAAATATAAATTTTAACTAGTAAGCTTGAGCTTTTGTTTTTATAGACAACACATTGTTTTCCTTTTGTTTCACTCATTTAATGTGGGATGTGAAATAGATTTTTTTTTTTTTTTTTTCTTTTCTTTTTTCATTCAAGCTTATAAGTATTACTTTAGATTAAGCATTAGAACAAATTTTATAATTATAAACGAGCTTTCGAACTCGAGCTTGAGTAAATAAACGAGCATATCAAGTTTAATCTTCTATACGAGTATTTTAAACTTGAAAGTTAGTTTATTATAGGATTACAAAAAAAAGTTAAAAATATTAAACGAGCTTCGAGCTCGAGCTCGAACAACAAAAAAATATTCGAGCTCGATCGAGCCAATTCTTAAAATTTTATTCGAGCTCGAGCCGAGTAGTTAATAAACGAGCCTAGCTCGTTTAGGCCAAAACTCGACTCGGCTCGGATCGTTTACACCCTAAGTACAATGCGTTATTGTTTTAAATAACGAATTAAATGACAGCAGTAAAAGTAGTACACACCTTTTTGTTATTTTTCCTAATCTAACGATTTCCATGTTTTTTTTCACCTTGCACGTGTTTCATCACTTTTTGTACTACTATTTCTTTATAGTTTCATTTGAACCCATGTTTGGATTTTTTAAAGTGAAGAATGCATCCTGAAATAATACGTAGTATTATTGTGAGATCTATAGAATCTAACTAAAGAATTATCGATTTTCTTGATCCATTTAAAAAAAATAATAATAATAAAATAAATAAAAATAAAAAAGAAGTTATTCATAAATTACAAATTTAGAAATACTTGTTGCACATTTTCATATAAATATTGACATTTCATTGTCAATTTGTCATTATAGAGAGAAGTGGAATTAATTGAAAGGACATAATGTGTTTCATATATTGTTGTGTGGAAAATTATTGAAGGTACTTTTCGTGTCGATTTTAACATGTACTAGTTAAGAACACATGTACTTGCATACACATACGACTATATAGACAAATATGATATTCATAAGCATAACGTACTAGTGATTATTAGCATTTTACCAACCAAACAAGTACTGTAACAAGATTTTCAACGCCGTTAAATTTCAAATAACCTGTAACTTCAAATCCCCAAACTAGACGCCCCTAAAATAACCTTTAATTTCAAATCCCACCAACCAAACGCCGTCTAAAATTTACAATCGACATGATAAAGCTATAACATAGTAGCAATGCATTTGAAACTATAACTTTTCAAAACTATAAAATCTAAACCGTTTTTGTTTGAATTGTATAGTATTATATGTAACGTAGGTAGGGATGGCGACGTACCTGCCCGTGATGGGTGGGTAACCCCGTCAAGTTTTACCTGCGGGTGGGTCGTAGGTAAAAAAATGAATCCACCAACGGGTGGCGGGTAGCAGTATACCCGTTGTGAGGAAACCCGATCTACAAACCTTTCACATCCGTTATAGAATACCTGCGGATTTACCTTTAAAAATACCCGTGAACCTATTTTTTTTTTTTTTTTTACTAAAACTAGAAGAAGAATATGAATCAACAAAGTAGCAAATATATATGTACTTGATTTCTCAATTCTCAAGCTAATTTCGTCAATACTTGGTCTTATGATTTTAATACACGGGTAGCTACTAGTCTTAGGCGGAATTCACAAGTCACAAAGTACAAGTTGTTCTTTTTGTGTGTGTATTAATGTTATTAGTAATATATAAGGGAAAATGATACCTCCTTTCCACAGTAGGCAATATAAAAAAGAAATGGCTCAGGAGGGAAAGTGTATCAGTGACCTGAATTCAGGGGCTTAATCATAATTTTTTTTTTTTTTTTTCAAATGAAAAGCAGGCAAGAAGCCTGCTTGTTGCAGCAGGCAAGTTTTCCCCAATATATAATTAGTAAATAGTTGATTAATTGTGTGCATATTTATCACTACTTCGTAACTTATGTATCTTCTCAAGTTTGATTTTCAAAACTTCCATAAACATGTATGCAAATTTTACGTTTTGCAAACCCAGGGGTTTACCCGCGAGCAATGTGTACCCGCAGGCATGGACATAGGCAAAAAGTTGTATACGCGGAAAGGTGAAGGGCAAGAAAAGATTGTGTGTGCGAGTAACGGGTTAGAGGTACCCACGCCCAATGCACACGAGTGCCATCCGCCCATACCTGTTTACACGTGCCAAAATCAAGTAAATGGGCGAAGTTACTTTTTGATCATATAAAAAGAACAATTTTTACATTCCATTATTAGTTTATATTAAAATTTTGACAAATCATTTAATTCATCTACTTTATGATGCCAGATGAATTAGGCAAGACAGGACTCAATGGTCTCACATTTCTCCTAAACATAAAGTGTTTTCACCAACTCTACATAAGATGTCTATAAAAACGAGAATAGTTCAAGCACAAAGCAGAACTCAACAGGGGATAAAGTCATAAAACATAAGAAATTAGTTTCCAACTTCATTTAAAACTTGTTATAAGATAACCTTACAGGCAGTAAGTCAACCCCATTTTCAGATTCCCAAGTTCTTATGCCTTTCAGATTACTTACCTTTCAGTGAGGTCTACAGTTGGAAACCAATAAAAAGAACTAAGAAATCAGAAATCTTAAAGAGTGCCAAAGAAAATAATCCATATAGTATTCGGAGGGAGATGGAATAACTTTAGAATCACAGATACACGAAAATTTGGATTCTCCTAAGTCTCGACTAGATGCATGATATGAACATGAAAACTAAAACAATGCCAAGGTTTGACCTTGGCCTTCAAGAGCTTTAGCTCTATGCCTTTTCTTAAATATGTCTTGCCTTATTTTCTTGGTCTCTCTCTGGATATCCATAAACGGCTTCTTCTCTATTGTTTCTTTCTCACTTTCTATCAATTTCTGCATCTCTGCAACTGCCATGGCTGCACCTGTGTCCTCCTCTCGCTGTCTAGCTAACTCTACCTGCGTGCCATGTACATTTGATCATGCCTGTGTAGACTTTTGCAATAGCAAATCATGATGCAGTAAAACTATAGACTAGAACTCTTGACAGTTACCCTTTGGCAGGGCAAACTGAGAAAAGCTAGCAGCGTACTTTTGTTCACTTCCCAATTTAAAAAAAGTTTACACATGATAGTACTTTGTAACTTACTTCTAGTTTCATCCAAAAAAGTAATTTATAATGATGCATCTTGTATTCTAGAGTGGGTGAAAGCAACATGAATAATAGAGGAGTGTGCACAGACCTGGAGATTGGAAAGGAGCCCATCCAGTGATTTGATCTTCCTATGTGGCCAACGGGGAATGCCGAACTCTCGACACTTCTTCTTGAGAACTGTGAGTCCAACCTTTAAGCTTTTTGAAGCTTGAATGATAGGAACACCGAAGTACTTAGACAGGTCTTCTAAAGCAAGGCTAGCTATGACTTTAGTCGCAGCCCTCCTTTTCTTCTTCCCTAAAAAATCTGCAGTAACTGCACCATATTAGATGAGAAAAAGAGTTAACCATGCTGCACACAATTTCCACCGCTAAGTGCTGATAACTTTTCACTTAAACAGGTTAATTCGAGAGTCACCAGAGTTTCACTAACATCATACTGGGTGATATAACAGGGGAATTATAAACTAGTCCTATATATAAAATTCGACTAAGAGTGTAGAGAATCTGGAGAAGTATAAACTAGTCTAAAATATAAAATTCGACTAAGATAAGTGAAGCATGGAAAGAATTATACCCATAATAGGTAACTAAAGAAAGGGGAACGATATATAAAAGTTTGCTATGATAAGAGAAGGAAAACTAAAGAAATAAGGTGCATTAAATGCATCAAGGATGAGACCAAGAGACATTTAGTCAAAGATGATGAGATTAGAGGACGATCGAGAGATTAATGTGTTAACATATTGAAGTAATCACCGTGAAGGAGGAATGTAGGTTAGGCTCCAAGGTCCAATAGCATTCATATAATTGTCTAGCAAGGTGTAGTGAGGGTGACTAGATTATTTGATAAAATTCATTTTGATATCCTATGACTAAAGAAATGAGATGCAACCTAGTATACAGAAAAACAAAAACAATCATAGAATGTGGCTTAAGAGCCATCTAATGAAACTACTAGGGCGGGTTATTGAACATACTATAAAGTTGAGAGTAAGCAATCGAGAAACCAGTTTGGTCTTATGCCACAAACATTAACACAACTCGTGGAGAGGGGGGCGAAAATGAATTGCATTTGCATATGATACTTTTGATTCAATGAAGATATATGAAAGGCTGCAAAGAAAAGCAATGTGTTGCACTCTTAAGAGACGAACGCTCTGATGATGCATTTTTGAAACACTAACGAAAAAAAAACATATCCGTATTTATAGTACTCCTCCATTCTTAGATCAATGGGCTTATAAACGTTGCTACAAATGTGTAGGTACATACTGTTTTGGATGAAATTGTATTGTTATCAACCAAGTACTTCCTATTTGTGCAGTCTACTATCTAGAAAGTTGGGTAAAGGTGCCTATGATTAGCCTTCTCTATGTTTCACTCAAGAATTCTTCAGGTGTTTTTGATAGACTGATGGTGCATAAGAAATGCGGTGTCCAGTCAAAGAACAAAATATATATTGTGAAGTCAAACCTGTGACACTTGTATCACTTCCTTCATTTTCTGATAACCCACTAGGAAGAGAGTTGAGATCCACATCACACCTGTGACGATTCTTACACTGGTTTTCTTTGTCTTCTTTGCCTTTACCTGCTTCTTCAGAATCACTAGTACATTGTTCAAACTTTATACTTTCACTGCTCAGCTGAATAATTCTTTGAAGGTCATCAGCCAATGTTGGGATTGTCTCCAACTTGTGATTCCTGATACTCACGAATCATGTTATGATGTCAATCAAGTAGGCATGTGCTGAAAAAACACAAGACTAATATAACATCGAATAGCAAGTGACCTTGTGTGCATGTATTGCGCTTATCTTTTATTCAAGTAATATTTTTACTTAAGTCTCACTGTACATCATTAACTCTCATATGTCCAAGAATGCCGTTACTACTATATATAAGAGGGTCAATAGGGTCTGGCTAATCACATATTCAACATACCAGTATCAATGTATCATGCTTGTTTAAACAATTTATGCAGGTGGGTTATATTACAATAGTTGTTTATTACTATCTAGAATAGCAAATGTCAATATGACTTTCCATTAACTAGATTTGAATCAGTTTTGTTGTTTAGACAAGCGATTACAACATGCATTCAACAATATTAGATCGACAGCCATGTGCCAGAAACCATAGGCAGAAATAGAAATTTATCATGCACAGAAACAACAATTTCCATCTTTTTGTATATTCAGTAGTCATCTTAAGCATGACTATTTCCTATGAAAAAAATGTGGGATAAACCTAAATTGGTCTTTAAAACCCCCTACTACCAACATCTCTGTTCCAACTTGGAACAGATCCAATTCTACTGGAAATACAGTTACTTGGCCTATATTGACTTCATCAAGACAAACTACAATGACTTGACTCACGAACTTCCATACATTCCCCTCCAAAATTTGTTCACTTACAAGGGCCCTCCCTGCAGTGTGCAGGGTCTGTAATAACGGCACATAAATCTGAATTGTTGCTGTGAGTTAAACTTGGCCATGCCGAGGGGTCATCCTTGACATCATTTAAACAAATAACTAAATAGAAGAAGGTGGTATCCCCAAAGAGATGTCCTAAAGCATAAATCAATTGGAAAGAGTATTTTGCTTCTATCTTTTTATCATTTAAAGCGTCCTACATTACTCTCAAACAACGGGCTAAAAATAGCATGTAGCAAACAATAATGCCTGTTGCTGGTACTTAGTCATCCTGATTGTAAGGTACTGGAGACTCTGTAAATAACAATTAACAATAGATGTACCTAAATATGGATAGGGATTATTCTATTTTGCAAAGATTGTAACAGAAGGCCGTTCTTCGAAACTCCGGAACGGGTACAATGATACGAGTACTGGCTTCAAGTGATTTACTTTTTGTTAAGCCTATAAGCAAAAGGGGACATGAATGAACATCGACAAAACATGTAGAAAAACACATTTTCTAGCCCTAAACAATTTGAGAGGATTTTTTTTTAAGAATAAGGTGCTGTACAAGATAACTTGAGCATAAGTAAAATACTTTTCATTTCTCCTCAAACATGACATAATAAATCTCTACTACTTATATAAAACAAAATTGCATATTCTTGAAAACTTAAAAGCTCTTAAAAATGAGTAAAGTTGATAACCCCAAAATACCCCTTAAAATCAATTAGGGAATATATTAGCTACAATTGCATTGTAGCCAACTCCCTACAATTTGTGCTATAATTTGGGGGTCCGTGAGTCTTTTTGTGGTCCCTGAGTCTTTTTAGTAGGTCCCTGATTCCTTTCTAATGTAATCTATGTGAAGGATTGTAGTCAATTAGCTATAAAAATTATACCCAAGCTATCCCCTAGTATATTGTTTAATACCCTAGTTCAAAATTTGTAGCCAAATAATTAACTTACATCTATATTATTTATAGAGCACGAATTAAAAATGGTAACATAATCTACCACTAATTTAATAGTTTAAACATTGTTTAAACCTCAAACTTCTATATTTTTCGTCTTTAACCCATAAACTTTCTTTCTCACAATGACTACAAATTGAACCCGCAAGGTCACACCAAAACCACAAGTTTGCAAGTATATTTATTTGCCGCTATACATTGTCGCTTTGCGCGGGTATTCGTCTAGATATGATTACGTTTGACCACTCAGAAGTTCACATTTTAGTATATTACTGCTGAATATGTATTAATCAGCAAGAAACTTTTTGCACAAATTGCTAAAACATAGTGTCATAATCACCAACTGATTTCACTTCCAAAATACTAAATAAATTCACATCAAATATTACTAAATCTTCAAAATATTTATTAAAAATATAGTTTTCACCAAAGAGTATCTACTAAAATTACTAATACTCGCGCATGTAAATACAGGAACACATTAGGACCAACATATTAAAACCAATTAACCAGCATATAAGCTTATAACCCTGATACAATCAGACAGAAAGGGTTAAAATGTTAATTTTAGAAACAGTCAAACTATAATTAAACAGAGAAAGAAGTCAAGAACCAGAACCAAACAGAAGAAACACTCACAAAAACCCAACCTGGTAACTAAACATTAAACAACACAAAAGATAGCAGCGAGATGGAGAGATTTTCAACACTAGATAAGATAACAAAAACGAAAATCCCTGCATCTCCATAATTAAAGTCCACACTTTGACCTTAAAAATTAAACCTTAATGTTATTCAATCTCCAAATTCAACACCTGAAACTGCTATTTTTAGTTACATGCCTTAGAGTAAATTTAATGTAACAATAATTACTACTTTCCTCTTTAGAGGGTGTAAGGGATTACTTATTTTTGCTGTTTAAGCTTCTGCTTTTAAATAAGCACTTTTAAGTTGTTAAAAATTATGAAACAAGACCAAAAATAATTACTCTATAAACATGTCCCAGCCAGCTTATCAAAACTTGTTAATTTGGCCCCAAAGTAAACAGAGAAGCAGAACAAACTGCTTATCTGCTTTATAAGCAGATAAGCAGAAAAATAAGCAATCCCATATACCCTCTTAAAATCATAACAAATTTTACCTAATTTAAAATAAAAATGCAATCTTTAACAGCTACTAATAGTAGAACGTATAAATGTACCTAGAAATTGTGAGAACAGTAGGCAAACGATCGATATCACCAACAGACCAACGATCCTTATCGAAAACAAAAATACAAAGCCAGACACCATTAGTTAGGCCTTCGAAATGCGACGAAACCTCAAATTTCTGCAAGGTAAAGACTTTACAAAAGCTAATCTCTTCGTAATCAGTCTCCTTATGGAACACATATTCTCTTTCAACCACTTCTTCCTCTCCGGATTCCAATCGGTACAAATGCACAGTCCTAATCAACTCTGTAATCACCAAAACCAAACACAAATTACATAAATTTACACGGCACATCAAAGGGTTAACTGCTAAAGAAGGTAACTGAGAGCTGTTTGTTTAAGCTTATTTATGGGCGTACGAGCTTATTTGTTTTCGGCCTATATTTCATAAGTCCAATTTTTTCAGCTTCTTTTGAAAATTGTGAGCTTATATAAGTTTGTTATGACATAATAAAGTTATATAAGCAAGTCCTAAAATAAGCCAAAATCAAATAAGCCCATAAGCCTAAAAATAAACTTAAACAAACACACCCCTTAAAAATACTAAATTGCCAATGTGGGGTACACAATACTTTCTTGCTAAAGGAGTTTTTAATCCAATTTAATAACAAACAAATATGTCAAAATCTATAAAAATAATAATAATAATAATTAAAAAAAAAAAAAAAAAAAAAAAAAAAAAAAAAAAAAGGTCCGTCAATTTGTTAAAATTACAACTATCATTTCTTTATCACTAAAAAATATTAAAAAAATTATTCACACTTTTTTTTTACACATTCACTATTTTTTTTTATTTTTTTTTTATTTAATTTTTTTTTTTTTTTTTTGACAAAAAATAAATTTCATGAATTACCCACATTGGTAAATTAAAAATATGACAAATTAATTAAAAAAAAAATCACTTTTTTTGTCATAGATTGGATTTCTTAAAAACTGATACAAATTATACAACACATAAACAAATTAGATATCTCATAAACCATAAATTAAACCATCAATTAACAAGAATCAAAACTTTATCACAAAAAAAAAAAGCATCATGATAAAAATAAACCTGAAAATGATACTAATAAACCCCTAATTAATCAATCAGCTGCTAAAAAAAAGCCAATCAACACATAAACAAAAACTACATTATAAAACCACCTTGACAAATGAGGTTCCGGAATGCAACAAGAGCTTTTAGACACCGAGATTGAAATGCAGCAGCAGCCATTGATGAATAAAAAAACCAAAATGCATTACTACTAGAAAACTTTTTTTTATAAAGAAATTTAAAGGAAGGGTTTTAATGGGTATTCATTTCTGCATGAAGGAGAGAGAGTTGTGCGTTTTGTGTCACTTCCAAGACACAACTACTAAACACTTGTTTTACTGTTTCAATGTGAGTTGAGTTAATTAATGTGTTTTTCGTTTTTTCATGAACCGTCACTTCTTTTTTTTTTTTGCTTTTCACTTTTCAGCCCCTCCCCTCTCTATTCTGTTTCTGTCTATGTCTATCTTTGTGGCGTGAATATTTGTAGACTTTATTTACTAGCTGCCTCCTCAGATATATTTAATTTTTTCTTGTTTTGGAAATTGTGACTCTCTTCGCTAAATATAGGGCAGCAGTATTGCTGTATTATTGACAAGACAACACAATTTTTAATGATTTTTTTTTTTTTTTTTTTACTTTTTATTATTTTTAACTTATTAAATTTTATATTTTTAAAATGAAAATATATTAGCTACAATTTTTTTTTGTAGCTAAATGGCTACGCTATAAATTTGGGTCATTTATTTTTTTTATGGGTCCTAATTCTTTTTTGTGATCCCTGATTTATTGTTAGTGTATTTTTTCTGAAGGATTGTAGCCAATTGGCTACAAAAATTATAGCAATATATCCCTTTTTAAAATTTAAACAAGATTATCATATTACTTTTGCTTAAATTGTTACTATAAACTTATAAAAAGCAATGTTTAATCTTTTTTGAGCAAAAAAATAATCTTTAATCAGTTAAATGTAAAACGGTCATTTTATAAAATATAAAAAAAAGGTAGTAATTTCTTTTCTTTTCTTTTCATTATTTAATATGTGTATTTTTATATTTTTATAGTGGACATTAAGACAAAACTTTTTTTAACAAATTTGACACTGTAACAATTTAATAATTTTTAAACTTCTTTATGTTACGTTTGGAAAATGCTACTGGTATGTGGAAATTAATTGAAGGGATAAAGTGTTACTGACTTGAAACTTTTTGTTAGGTGTAATACCATAAATATACCATAAGTTTACTACTAAAAACAATCAGCTTTAAATGCATTGTCAAAAACATTTAAAGTAGATATAAAGCTAATTTTGTCATTCTAGCATTTTCTCATTTACTGTAATTTAATAACTTTATGACAAGTTAACTTGTCATTTGGTAGGTCTGTAAAAGGGTTGTGTTATATCAACCTTCCCTATATTGTCACATCATGAAAGTTTGGTCAAATCGTGCAACTCGTGATGCATATCATACAACCGGATGATACGTCCAATCATTGCAAACCCTCCTTATAGGAGGGTGTGGATAACTCAATCCATGTAAAACTGTTGTAATTATATTTTATTTCAGTAACCTTAGTGAAACTATATATTTTAAATCGTGGCAGATAACATATGCGGCGACAATGCATTAATATATATGTAAAAGTCAAACCGTTCCATATAACATATATAAGGTTTCGGTGAGAATGAATCACTAGCTAGCTACGACTTTACGAGTAGGACCAACGACTTATTTGGGGGTAAGAGACACAACGAATGCAAAAATTCAAAAATAGTACGGAGTATATACGTACGATTTGTACGCAAAACAAGCCATCCACGTGTATTATCGATGTTAAAACTTAAAATGCTACGTTTACTATACTTAGGATAATGTGTGACGTCTCGTGTTCTCATGCGAATCATGTTTGTAAACCGAAAATCGTCAAACAAAAGATATGTTTTTAGAGAGTATATATATTATCCTTGCTAGATACTTGTCTTCGAGGTATTTTTTCATACACATATACGCATATTTCATAGTCCGTCTTGTTGTTTTTACTTTTCAAGGTTCTACATAATAACAGATAGGCCATGCTACATTTTTAAAACAAGGATGGCTTTGATCCGCCGCGTTGCGGCAGGGCATTGGTCATGCACGTAAATGGGCAAAGGTTAAAGTATTATAACAATACTATTTACATTCATTGTCACCCTGTTTTAACTTCGACAATGATTGAAAGAAACATAAGGCAGAAACTCCAACTGTTATGCGCACCACAAAATATTATGCATAGTGCGTGACAACAACAAACACGAACAATGACCAAACATTAAAAAAAAAAAAAACAAAAATAATAATACTCGTACTGTATTGTTTTTTCCCGTACATTTGAGATTTGCCTTCGCTTCATGGGCGGCGACATTTATCCAAACTGCATATTATCTGCAAAAGTAGAAGACATATTCAATAATGTGAAACCTGGATTTCTGCTTTCCATTGCAATTCCCCATTCCACAATTGATCATAAAACTTACGTAAGAGAGCTGGTCTTCATATTAGGCACATGTGGTTGCATGTTATTATGGTCGTGGCCTGCAACTCATAAGGGAATTTTACAATTATCATGTTACTCCGTATATCCTCATTATAGCATCTGATGGTTCGAATATATGAACGTCCTAAGCCAAAGAATGTAACGGGATTCCAAAGTCAGCGCCTTCTTTTTTCATGATAATCAGTTATATACATCATTAAACCTGATTACGATTTACGAACCTAACTGTGTGTGCGAGCGGATCAAATGCTACAATAAGTTTAGAATCATCTATGATCCAGCATAACAAAACCGTATAATCATCCCACAAAGCAATCAACAGTAGGAACAGTTTGAGCATAACCTGTTTGACCCGTGACTCGATCCACATGACTCATCCATTTTGCAGCCATATCATTAATTAAGCATATAAGTGATTTCAAACTTGCCTTGCCCTCGGATCTCTCCATTCGCAGCTCAGCAATTTCATAAGCTTCAGCGGCATCGGTTGTTCCTTTTTTGTATTCTGCAACATACAAATATATAGCGACACAACATTTAGTTCAAGTCACAACTAAATAATATTAAGAAATCAAATCTATTCAAAAAAATCAAACCTGTATCAGCAGCCTTGGTTAAGGGGGACTCTTGAAGCATCAGGTTATAAGACATCGGTCAATTAGTATCACTCTGCCTACCATTATATAAGTATTAACATATTATCACTACATATGAAAAACTATTACTGAAATGAAAAGGTATTGGAACATCATCCATAACACGAAACCACTGGATATGTAGTGTTAATTTGCTATCTTACATTTCCCATCACGTACCGAATGTGTCACTATTATACTTTTAACTACTAATTCTCTAATTGCTACAAAACCATCTTTTGAAAAGTCTACTCTGACCAATTTTTTTGGGTACCACAATTAGAGCCATGAGAACATTGTTGTGCATGTAGAACAGTATTGTACCATACCTGTATTCAAATGAAAAATAACCATATGTCATAAAAGGGGCCGAAAATGCACATTTGATATCTAAGGAGGTGTTTAGGTAAGCTTATTTAACCGTGCTATTAGCTTGTTTGAATCTGGAAAAGCTGATTAGCTTATACTTCATTCAAGTCAGTTACCTCAACTTGATATTTGAGAAGATCTAGGCCCTAAAAAGTGGATTTATGAGCTATTCCAGATTCAAATAAAGCCATAAACCGGCATAAAAATGTAATCCAAACACCCCATAAGACACGCCATTCATTTACAAAAACGATGTGATGAGTCAGATTCTTTGATAAACTTGACTCACTATAAACCTCCGAACTAACTTTGTTACCTCAGCAACCGAGGCTGATATATAATGGATTGCTTGAGCTATTTAAGAAAACGCATATTACCTATAACTATTTGAAAACGACAGACGAAGTGATACCTATAGAAAGATAAAAAGAAAACGAAGCGACATTTTACCCATAACATGTTACAAATCATTAGGTGCATGACCTCGTGTAGTTGAGCTGCCTCGTCCAGTATTCTGATGTAAGGTGGAACAACTTGCTATTTTTTTGTTCATTCACACCTACAATGACAGCAAGCATCATTAAGTTAATATAAGGTATTCCAAAGTAGTTGTTCTATTTAAAAGGATGTGGTTGCGAGTAAATGTAACTGCAACATGTTATCCATAGCATGTTACGAATGAGTAGTTGCATGACCCCGTGTGGTTGGGCGTACGCGTCTAATATTCGGATATTAGCTCGAACAACTTCACATTCTCTGTCCATTCTTACCTTCAATGGTAGCAACCACGACCGAGTTAGTATAAAGTATTCCAAAGTAGTTGCGCTAATTAGAAGGAAATAAAATTACTATTAAAGATGCACTACCTTAACAGGAACCTAAAGTGTGTAGCCACGTGCCTGTAACCGAGATTTGCATGGAATCGTTATTAACGTGCGGAGGCCTGCATACATTTTGCATTTATTTGACAGAAACAAAGATTGCGTATTAACTTGCCTGTAGCTAACGATCGTACCCAACTGTTATGGCCTCACAAACTGCGTGCAACATTTGTCAGTGGTACATCTATACCTACCAGATTACCAAAACATGAAATATTAGCATAATATAAACGGCCATATGTGTCACATAAATGATTGTTTCAAAAAGAAGGAACAATTGAAAGCCATTACTTTGACTAACATGGCCAATAGATATGATTTTGAACTCAATGGCTTTTGAAACGCTTCTTAAGACATCCCTAACGACAGGTTTGGTTCAAACAATGTTGCCGTTAACACATAGTAGAGCTTTCTTTCTTTTGAGATGTGTGAAGCAACTTCTGGAAGTGTCTTTCGACAAAGAAAGCTGCAAATCACTCATCGCACATGAAGAATTATTTGAACAACCGTAACTTTCATTTGTCGTAGTCAAACCGTCATCCTGTCTTTTCACCTATTTTTGTTTGTCCATTAACCTCAGCTGCAAAAATGTAGAAATTAAAAATCAACCATTTAGTTTCAACTTACAATAAGTAACTCAAACCCAAAAGCATTAACCTGTGCGCAAATCATTCAACACAATTATCATGTACCATTCTCTTTTAAATGCTGACTTTTCCAAAAAAAAAGTCAATACTCCATCTTCTTTTATGTCTTCGAGGTGGTCTGAAAATATTCGTCAAAACCCTGAGTAGGAAAAACATAGCATAATATGAATGAGTGTTACTCTCTTATTTAAATTAGAAAAAGCTCATAAACTCACCTTTTTTAGTTATAAAAGAGTATCAAATTTGGCTTATGTACTTTGTATGCAAATACAGCCCAATTTCAAAAACATGCAAATCCAAATCTCTACATTTAAGTAGGGATGAGCATGGGTACCGAAAAAATGGTACGGTACCGGAACCGACTCATACCGCTACCGGTTCTTTTTACCCGGTAGGTGCCGGTACCGATACCGATAGACCTCGCGGTTCCGGGATCGGGACTACCTATTTTGGTCGGGGAAAAAATATGGTAATTTGTAAATGGTGCAGGTACGGTACCAAAATGGCACCATGCTCATTCCTACATTTAAGTATTCCAACTACAAAATTTATTTAATCCATAATTTTCCACTATTACAATCATTCCAAACATTGAACCATTTCTACTTTTCAATACAAATTCGAAATCGTTGTGACAACCTCAAAACTTTAACTTACAGATTTCAAAAACCACCAAAATTTCCAACAAAGGCATAAAAAAATGAAAAATGCTATGAAATTAGTACACTTTAAACACACATAAATATACCACGATTCATAAATTTAAAAACAAAAAGACCACATACCTGTAATTTGAAGCGCAAAAAAAATCAGATTAAACTCTGGAATCTGTGCTCGAGGCTTCCGGAAGTGATGAGTCATATCTGTTATGTATGAATCTGTGAGAAAAATGATCAACAAACACTTCCTTCTCGATCCCCACATGATCTCCTCACTTTCGTCGAAACCAACATCCTCCAAAAACCAACCACCGCCTCTTTTGTGTGTTTGCGTTATAGCACCACAAAACAACGCAAACCCAAAGGCAAAGGAAACCGACCTTTGAGAAGAGTGCAGACTGCCATATGTTCTTGTTTGTTTCAGAGTGATCCGGAAAAAAATGACGATAAGTTATATCATCATCTAAAGGCGGCAGGGCAAAAAAAAAAAAAAAAAAAAAGACGGGCTCAAATCTTGGGCTTGGACAACATGATTGGGCCGGATAAAAAAGGGAAATAACCGAAACGACATAGTGTGCGT
The DNA here is from genome assembly GCA_030686995.1 of Artemisia argyi. Classification (NCBI taxonomy): domain Eukaryota; kingdom Viridiplantae; phylum Streptophyta; class Magnoliopsida; order Asterales; family Asteraceae; genus Artemisia; species Artemisia argyi. The sequence goes on along the minus strand of CM060709.1, from coordinate 220,874,969 downwards.
CGTTTTACGACGCCACATTATATATATAGTAATAAAGAGAAATTTTCATTTAAACTTGAATTATATGATATGTTTAATATAATACGTATTTATATGCAAAACTAGTAAAAATATGACCCCTTTCAAGTGAAAGCCTTGTTCTGTATGTTTTTCATGCAAGTATGTGTTCCAATTTATACGAAAACTCAAGCCCAATAATAGAATAATGATAATTAACCGGCCCATTAATTATATCATAATGTTCCTCTATTATATGAAATAGTGGTTACATGTCGTTAAACGTGGTTATTAAATCGCAATTATAACTGTCTGGAATAGGCCAAAGCCGTTACAAGTAAGTTTGAATGCAATCCACACATGTTTTCTCGCTAAAGAACATGCTCACTAAAAGAGCTTGTTCAGTTTTTGAGTTTGCTCGCTAAAGAGATTAACCCTCTGAAGAGACTAATGCATGATGAGATCCTTCAGCTTACTACTCAAAGAGTATAAAGCTGAACTCATCAACCTGATGAATATTATTCAGAGTCACACTCACTAAAGAGTGGGCTCCCTGAACTTCATCAACGATCTGAATCATACTTTACCACTATCAGAGTTAAGGATGTCAGTGACCTGGTAGGTGTATACTCCGTACCCCCAAGCCCATTACCAGTTGTGACCTGAACCCTCAATTGAACTAAATTTTCAGCAATCCTCCCCAATTTAGTACAATTTCTTTTGCATGAAAATTAAACATAAAAAAAACCAGTGCATAAATGAAAATATCTTGAAGATTGAATTTCCATCTTAATACATTACACATTTCAAATATTCGAGAATCATGGTGTTCTAAGAATTGAACCCTTCAACCCATTTGAATAGCTGAAGATAACATACGCACAAGTTTTTAAACACTTAAATGCTCTTGGCACTAATAAGCAATGTGTCCATATCCATTTCATGAATGTTTTAAAAGCCAAAAGCCCAAAGCTCCCTGAAGCGGCAAAACTTGACATTCACATAGGTAGTTCCCTTTATTCATGCACCTACTATTGCACTTTTTCCCATAGTTATTCGTAGATTCAATATTTCGGTAAATATCAAAGAGATGACCAGACATAGAAAAGGATTAAACATCAGCAAATATAGTCATCATTCTCCTATTTGATCCTCTTCTTAATCTCTTCCATAGTTGCATTATCCCCATCATTAGGTATTGGAGTGCTCATAACATACACCATACTCATGCTTGACAAAAGGAAGTGCATATTCTTTTGCCATATTCTGAAGCCACATGCTTCATTGTAGCAGCCATTGATTATCACAAAATACTTTCCTTTGATTGTTGGTGGTTTCCCAGTTGGGTATAGATAATCAATGTATCAAATATCACTTAATGATAAAATAGTAACACCAATTCAAATCATATATTAGCTTACTCCATTTCAACCTTAAATAGCCATGATCATCTTCATTCACACTTTCATTCATCTTCAACCTCCATTCTCATACAACAATGGCTTCATTACACTCCTCCTCCACCAATTTCATTAGGAGAACCACCTGAATAAGCGTCCAACAACCTAATTTCATTGATTTAACACAAGTGATGACACCATAGTTAGAACATCGTCACCTATCCAAAGATCTCATTCACCAAACCCTCCTTTATTCACCAACAAAGACTCCTTCTACCACAGGAGTATCCAATATCCACACCATCTCCCCAGCAAGCCAATCCTTCAACATTCCATGATTCTCAACCCAAAAATCCTTACTTTTAGGGTTTAATGAACATCCTTCCTAGAGTTTCTCATCCACCACTACCGCAACACAATCAACAACCAACTCCTACGGACACCACATTTGCTCTTTCACCAAAAATTCCTTTGGACTTTAATCCCTCTCAACCACAGTCATCACTTCCCATGGCATTCTTGAACCCATTTGAGCTTGCCGACTTGTATGGTGCAAATTGTTTATGTTGCATCAACACTAGAAACCAAATTCAAGCTCTAAGAAATGAGCTCAATTTCATGTTTTCATACATTGAGCAACACATCACCACATCTTATGCGCCAAGCTCTAACCCAACCATCTAAACATTAGTATGTTCAGAATAACCCTCAAAATAATTTTTAGGACACCCTTTTGTGTAGAAGCAAGACTTAGGACCTCTTAAGTCTTTTAGACTATTTTTGCTTCTTGTTTTAGTTTATTAGTCTTGTATCTTTAATTATTTATCATACATTTACGTATGATTTATTTTAAGGGAAAATTCTCGAAATACCTAATTGCCTTAGTGCACAACACTTCCGATACCTTAATTGTTGGTGATCCCAAACTAGACCGGTTGCCCTGGTGTACTACCCAACCATTTGCTGCCATATGTCCGACCAAAGATAAACAAGGTACAAATGTTGAAAGTATATGTTGTGTACATGTAAGGTATTGCTCTTTGGGCAACTTGTAATTTTTGGGCAACTTATACCTAGGCAACTGGGTATTTTGGTCATTTTACAATGATTTAATTAAGCAACTACAATTAATTTCTGAGCTAGTCGTCGTATCGATCAAAACTTACACAGTAGAATGATTGACAACACACACTTAAAAACACCCAGTCACACATACAAACACCTCTTCTTCTCCCTCGGTAAATCAACATGTAGTACTAAATCATAATTCCATAAAACACTTTGACCACAATTTTGTGTTAGTGTCTAATTTGATATGGCTAATTCGATTAAGCTGTACAATTGTAAAATCGCAGTTCGGTCTATAGTTGTAGCGACCGGCATTTTAAGGCAATGCTTGATCATAAAAACTAGAAACTATTTGTGACAATTGGAAATTTTTAGACTTATTTTAATAATAGATTTCATTTATTATTTCCTATTATACATATTTGAGCTCTTTGGAACTCGTTTGATTTGAAAACGATAAGACATCACACAATATAGGAGAACTGCACACAAGGCGTACCGGCATAACGTAAACTCAATAAACAAATTTATTTGATTATTATATTAATTATAGGAAACTAGACGTGTAAATACTTGTTTTTATTGGAAAAACTATTTTGAACGCAGTGACGTAATTTTTGTATCTTGATTTGATCATTAACTAAGCCTAAACGAGTCCCAAACTATAATTTCATAAAAGTTACACAAATTGTTCATGCCAGAAAATTTCATCTGCACCCCCTATATATTTATGAAAGTTGCGCTTTGTTTTTATAAACTTTTACTATTTAGCATAAATAAAAATGAGATGCTAGGGGTTTTCATTTTTCACTCCACCACACAAACCCTAATCCCCTCACCTCTCTCTAACTCAGCCGCCACCACCACCATGGTCACCCTCTGCCGCCACCTATTCCGGCCACCACATCCGACTCCACCATCACAACCACCATCACCTCCCTCTCAAACCCTATTCCCCCACCTCTCTCTCTCTCTCTCTCTCTCTCTCTCTCTCTCTCTCTCTTCTGGCCGCCGCCGTCTAACCAATGATGAGGCAAAAAATGAACCGTTTTTAGGGGGTCATTTAAGCCCGGATTCGAGATTATTTGATCGAATATTGCCCTAAATCGCTCCTTTTGTCATTTTAGGTACTTTTGGAGAGAAATCTGGAAAAGGAAGCATTTTGGACGTTTTTTGAGCATAAAAGTGAAGAAAACGGCAAAGTCTTAATTTTCCTTGCTGGGAACAGTATCTGATTGCATCACAACTTCTTTAATGACGGCGTCATGAGTAACAAAAGAGGTGGATGTGGAAAATACACGTGACGATCCAGAGGATTTTTAACTATAGTACATGATGGCGTCACCCAAGGCCGTCATGGTCCAAGTATTAGTGACGGCCCAGAAGAAATTTACACATGACGGCGTCAAAATCAGATCTAGGTAATACGATTTCTATTATGGCGGCGAGTTGACGGCGTCACAACCTAATACATGACGCCGTCACCCATTGTAATCTATATATAGTTTTCCAAAATTCATTCATTAGTGTGTAACATTGAAGGGGCAACTTTGAGGGAAAACCCTAGGTCGAATTTTCCATCTTTTTCAAGGGTTTCAACCCTTTGAATCTTTCATGTTATATTAAAGATAAGTACTCTTTCAATTCATTCAATGTGTCTATGTGTTGTTTGAATATATCTTACGCTTGTCTTCAATTTAACATGCTAGGCTAGATTTCCTTTGTGTTTGCTTAGATGTAGTGAAACCTAGATGTTAATTATGGGTTGATTATTTGTTTATAGTTGTTACGGATGATTGTATTCGATGTAGGCTTAAGAAAACTGGTGGACTTCCATTGATAACTTGCTTGAACGTCTTAAGAAACATGATCGGCGGTGTACTACGATATTTGGTTGTATTTAATGCGTAGAAGAATTCTAATAATCCCATGTTAGGAGCTTCTAACGGCTCGACATAGGAGTGAAGTAGGATCCTATAGAGTTAGGGAATATTGTACACGGCCCTACGACTAGTATTAAGGAATATGACCCGTCATCCATGCAATTGTAACAAGCTATCAACCTGTGAAAGATATCTAGGGAGTAATGAAACCTAAGTAAACACAACTTTCCTCATCATTGTTTACACTACATTAGTATATTAGTTTAATTTTCATTTCTGTTATTTTATTTTGATTGCATCTTATATAAATTGGGTTAGTTGGCTAGCAACTAATTCCGCCCACTCCTTCAAAACCCGAGATTTTAATAGCTTTCCATAAAATATAAAAATACAAAAAGAATCATCCCTCACCTCTAGACCTAGTTTTTAGGCTTTCTAATCCTAGCGACACTATTCCTGAGTTGAACGATCAATCCCCCGGTACTAGTCACTATAGTATACTACAATGATCAGGTACACTGCCTGGTGGGGGTTGTAAGCTTCTCGAGATCCCTCGAGAGGTAAAGCCTGGTGCGATTCCCACATATCAAGTTTTTGGCGCCGCAGCCCGGGGAATAGTTATTGTCTAGGTTAGGATTTTTTTTTATTAGGTCTACTTGCTAGATTCCTTTCTAGTAAGATTTTATTTTTATTTTTAGGTTTTCTTTAATCTATCTCATTTCTTCGTGTCTTTGTTCGTAACCTTTACCATCCAACATCATGGAAGGTGGTAACATCTTTGAACCCATCAACCCACCACAACAAAACCACCCACAAAACCCACCACTAGCAAACCAACCTCCTAGTCCCCGAACTTTAGGAGAGTATTCCCATCCTAGCCACCAAGGCTATCGAAACACTATTGAGCTCACTCAAGGAGCCAATGTGTCCCCCTTGCGATCCGACAGCATCCGGTTGGTGCAAAGCGGATGTGCATTCCATGGACTTCGTTCCGAAGATCCTAACCAACATCTCAAGGATTTCCTTAAAATTGTAGATTCTATAGACCTTGATGTTACAACTAGAGAGTCGACCCGATTACGCCTATTCCAATTCTCTCTACGTGATCAAGCTAGTCAATGGCTTGAACGTTTACCCACGGGATCCATCACCTCATGGGATGATCTCACCACTTGTTTCCTTGCTCAATTTTTCCCACCGGGGAGAACTACCAAACTTAGAAATGATATATTGATGTTCCAACAACGTCAAGGTGAAACTCTATACGAAGCATGGACTCGTTTCAAGGACTTACTCCAAAAAGTCCCTCATCATGGCATAGATCTTTGGCTCCAAGTCCAAATCTTCTATGAGCATATCGATCTCTCCACAAGGCGAACCATTGACCAATCGGCCGGTGGCAAGCTACGTGATCTAAGTGCGGAAGAATCATGGGAACTCATAGAAGATCTTGCTCTCTATGACAACGAAAGTTGGAATGATCCCCGTGATTTGAACAAAACGGTCAAGGCAATATCTTTGCCTTCGAACAATCCTAGCACTCCCGACCGTAGGATCATGGAACTTGAAGACCAAGTCAAGTTTCCCATGAAATCTTACGAAGCTCCTAAGCCTTCAAGCCAAGTGCACAAAATCACTTCTTCATGCGAATTATGTAGTGGTCCTCATGACACTCGTGATTGCATGGAACTCCCCGGACAAGCTTTTGCGGACTAAGCATCCTCGCGTACCGACGAAGCGAGAGACAAGTGGTACACTTTCAAACCCGAGCCAAACCCTTACGGTGATTCCTACAACCCTTCTTGGAAAAATCACCCGAACCTTAGGTGGAAGCAAAACCAAAACATGCCCCAAAACAATTCTTCCAATCCACCTAATCGTTACCAACCAAATGGTCCACCCGCTAACCGTACTTTCAACAACAATCCTTCCAATAACTATGGTAGTACCAACAATCTTGAAGGATTGATGTCCAAATTTATGGCATATCAAGAAGCTCGCATATCTAAGTTTGAAGCCGATTTCAAACAAAAGCAAAGCGAGATGACCACCAAAATCGAAACATTGTTGAAAGTTCTCAATGACCGAGAAATGGGAGCACTTCCAAGCGACACGGTCAAGAACCCTTAATGCCATATCATCGGTTTCGTCCCCTAATTCTTGTCCACAATACTATTCGGTCAATGCAATGAGCACGTGTTTCAAGCAAACCCAAGTTCTTCAAAAGGACCAATTGAATAAAATGTCCGATATCAAACCGATCAATAACATAGTTGAAACACCTCCTACACAAGACCTTGACGATGAATTCAAGGAGCTCCACCTTGAGCGTCCCGTCATTGATGTCTTAGCCCGTGCTCCCTACTATAGTGCCCTACTAGAAAAATATGAGAAATTTAAATTGGGTAAAAATGGGACCGCCTTCGCTCAAAACAAGTTGCCTAAGAAGCTTGATGATCCGGGTATATTTGTTTTGCCTTGTAAGATAGGAAAATCCGAAGCTTTCGACACACTAGCCGACTTAGGATCAAGCCTCAACTTGATTCCCTTATCCCTTTTCACCACTCTTAAGCTAGGAAAGTTAGAGGAGACGGAAGTACTAATTGGTCTAGCGGATGGAAGTATTGCCCATCCGGTCGGAATGATCAAGGATGTAGTGGTTCACGTAGGAAAGTTAACTATTTTAGCGGATTTTCACGTCCTAGATATGGTTAGTGATACTACATGCCCATTGTTAGTAGGAAGAGGATTTTTAGCAACCGCTAGTGCTATGATAGACTGTAAGGAGTCTAAGATAGCGGTAGAGGAGGGTGAGACTTGGTCGGTTTATGATGTTAGGAAGCATAGCTACGATTGTGAGGACGAACCGACACCACATTGGGTAGAGATGAATAGGAGACCATCTAGATATGGGCCTTGGATTGAAAGAACCTTTATAGGACCTCAACGCTCATTCTATCTAGAAAAAGATTTCATCGATAAAAACACATTCGGTGGAACAACTCATAGCTAGAGATGAGGAACTAGACCCTTTTGAGGATCCCCTAGTCTTTAGGAAAATGATTGAGTTCTTAAGCATAATGCCTATCAACATAGAGATGAATAAGTGGAAAAGGGAAGGTAATAAATGTAAATGGAAATGGGACAAGCCACCTAAGGAAGGTGATGGATCATGGCATATGAAGATGATTTTATATGATCCGGATGGAGAAAAGTTTGAGAGGTCATTCCGCACCAAGAAAATCGATAGGAACTTGAAACCCAAGTTTGATCCCAAAGATGTCCTCAACGAGGAGCTCACCCAGATAGGATAGCCCATGACCTTGAGTCTAGCTACAAGACTCGTAAAATAAAGAAAAGCGCTTCTTGGGAAGCAACCCATGTTTTGTGTGATTTTTATTTGTTTGATTGTTATTTGCTTCCATATGCATGCTTTATTTTTATTGTTGGTAGATCATGTTTCAAACTAAAATTATGAAAATGCTTTATTTTGTTGTTTAACTTTGTCTTAACTTCATACAAAGGTATTTCACAAAAGCTAAGTGTAAGGGGAAACCCCAAATTTGTTTTTAAGAACGGAATTGATCATCATTCTCCAAAATATTAAATGAACATGCGTATTAGTATTTGTTAGAGTCAAATGCTTGTATCGAGTCATAATGATGTTTTGCAGGATTTTCCAGGAAATTGGACATAAGTTTTTCCAGAAATTTTCCGGAAACTTAACGTAAAGATTTCTGCAGATCACTTCTGACGGCGTCAGGAGTTAACTCCTGACAGCGTCATGTGTAAAATTCTGGAAATTTTGCGAGTTTTGTTTTTCTAACGGAGTCTTCAAGTTTTTGTTAATTCTTTAGTTTTATAAACTCCAGAAATCTGCAAACATTCATTCCACGAGCATTATATCTTAAATTGCTTTCTAGGACTTATTAGTATATATAGATTGCCGCCGATTTTACGCGAGGTTGCCTTGTTTATTTTATCAGGTTTAACAGGTTATATATGACAAGAAGATGATTTATTTTTCTGGAATGGAAGCTTTGAATGTTCATTTTCTTGGAGGAAGATCTAACCTTGTTGATGCACTATCCACAAAGAACGAATTAGGGGAGTATTTGTTTTCATTCTTCTACCTGTTTTACTTTTACATTCTTTCATTGAACATTGGGGACAATGTTCATCCTAAGTGTAAGGGGAGGGTAAATGATGATACCTTATAGGATACTATTGCACTTGAGTTTGTTTGTTTGATGGTAGGTGTGTAATAAAACTAAGAAAAATACTTGTTAGTGTAATTTTAGCGCCAAATTTAAATTTTTTAACAACATCTAGGAGTGAAACTTTAGCCTTAGCAAGCGTCTCATGGATAGGAGTTGTATGACTAGCACAAAACCGTACCATTCAGAGAAATTTTCCACCCAAATATGTGAGGTTCGCCTTTAGATTTGATAGGAAAAGCATTCATTATTAGTGCTTATGGGTGTACCGGTAGCATTTAGATTCTAGAACTTGCGTTAGTGATGTATCCCGGGACCGCTAGTGAGAATACATTCGTGTAGTAGGATTTACTACATGATAAGAGGCATTAGGATCACCCTTATGTTAAACCCGTATCATGATTACTTGACCATTTAAGTCATATTACTTGGCTAGTAAAGTTAATTAATTTTTCCCACACCTTAGCATTGTACTCATTTTTAGTACACGAAAACCCTAGTACACCCCTCCGAGCCTATCCTTTCGTTTCTAACTTTAAGCATCTTACTTAAAGGAAAAATTTGTTACAACCCACCCAAATGTGCAACCAAATCACCTTAGCCTTCCGTGTGTGCACTCATCTTTAGTGCATTATTGTTATATGTGTAAACCCTTAGTTAATTATCTAATTGATTACATGGTTGCTAAGTCGAGTCATATCTTGTACATATTGTTTTGGGACGATTGGGACTCATGGGTAAAGTACTTGTGTTATGGAGTAATGGGGAAGAACATCATATTATTACCCCCATATGTGCGTTAAACTTAAAAGTACTTCAAGTGTTTTGATTATCTTGATTCGAGTCATTAGATTAGTTTATTGTAAAGTATGTAAAAATTCAAGTGTAATGGGAATGTACATTCCCTATGATATATTATTTTGGATGGTATGGTAACAGTGTATGCAAAAAAAAAAAAAAAAAAAAAAAAAAAAAAAAAAAAAAAAAAAAAAAAACCGAAAAATTAAAAAAAAAGAAAAAGAAAAGAGAAAAAAAACATACGGACTACCATCCCGTTTCATTTTATGTTTATTTGATATTTTTGTTATTTTTTTGATTTATTAGTTTAAGTCGAGTCTAGTCCTGGCTTAGCAACGCCATATTGTACATGTAATTAACCAAGATGATTAACTCGCCACCAGTAAATATTGTCTTTTATCCAACAAAACCGTGTATTCCATATCCCTACACCTAACGTCATAACCCTTTGAAAGACCTCTTTGATAGTTTATCCTAGGTGCTTACGCCAAGTGGGGGAGGTTTGATCCTTTCCCAAGCCTATGGTAATCTATTTTGCTATGACAGGTAGTGAGAGATGTTTTCCCTTTCCATATTCTGATATATACCTTATTACACTCGAGAGATGTGAGTATCTAAACACTATTTGTGATGTGCTAGTGTATGACCTCCGTGCTTGTCTTTGGTCTTTAGTGGAATGATTATTTGTTGTAATTACTTTTATATTAGTGTTAAATGACCCCTAACTTGTATTTTGATTAGAATAATAGCGCATTCGCTTTAGGACAAGCAAATCTCAAGTGTAAGGGTATCTGATGAGGCGAAAAATGAACCGTTTTTAGGGGGTCATTTAAGCCCGGATTCGAGATTATTTGATCAAATATTGCCCTAAATCGTTCCTTTTGTCATTTTAGGTACTTTTGGAGAGAAATCTGGAAAAGTATCTGATTGCATCACAACTTCTTTAATGACGGCGTCAAGAGTAACAAAAGAGGTGGATGTGGAAAATACACGTGATGATCCAGAGGATTTTTAACTATAGGACATGACGGCGTCACCCAAGGCCGTCATGGTCCAAGTATTAGTGACGGCCCAGAAGAAATTTACACATGACGGCGTCAAAATCAGATCTAGGCAATATGATTTCTATTATGGCGGCGAGTTGACGGCGTCACAACCTAATACATGACGCCGTCACCCATTGTAATCTATATATAGTTTTCCATAATTCATTCATTAGTGTGTAACATTGAAGTGGCAACTTTGAGGGAAAACCCTAGGTCGAATTTTCCATCTTTTTCAAGGGTTTCAACCCTTTGAATCTTTCATGTTATATTAAGGATAAGTACTCTTTCAATTCATTCAATGTGTCTATGTGTTGTTTGAATATATCTTACGCTTGTCTTCAATTTAACATGCTAGGCTAGATTTCCTTTGTGTTTGCTTAGATGTAGTGAAACCTAGATGTTAATTATGGGTTGATTGTTTGTTTATAGTTGTTACGGGTGATTGTATTCGATGTAGGCTTAAGAAAACTTGCAGACTTCCATTGATAACTTGCTTGAGCGTCTTAAGAAACATGATCGAAGGTGTACTACGATATTTGGTTGTATTTAATGCGTAGAAAAATTCTAATAATCCCATGTTAGGAGCTTCTAACGGCTCGATATAGGAGTGAAGTAGGATCCTATAGAGTTAGGGAATATTGTACACGGCCCTACGACTAGTATTAAGGAATATGACCCGTCATCCATGCAATTGTAACAAGCTATCAACCTGTGAAAGATATCTAGGGAGTAATGAAACCTAAGTAAACACAACTTTCCTCATTATTGTTTACACCACATTAGTATATTAGTTTAATTTTCATTTCTGTTATTTTATTTTGATTGCATCTTATATAAATGGGTTAGTTGGCTAGCAACTAATTCCGCCCACTCCTTCAAAACCCGAGATTTTAATAGCTTTCCATAAAATATAAAAATACAAAAAGAATCATCCCTCACCTCTAGACTTAGTTTTTAGGCTTTCTAATCCTAGCGACACTATTCCTGAGTTGAACGATCAATCCCCCGGTACTTGTCACTATACTATACTACAACGATCAGGTACATTGCCTGGTGGGGGTTGTAAGCTTCTCGAGATACCTCGAGAGGTAAAGCCTGGTGCGATTCTCACGTATCAACCAGCCACCACCGCCAGTGCCGTTTCTAGCCAACCTCTCAGCCGCAATGAAGCCGCCACCGTATTCCATGTCGCCACTACCACCGACATAAAGATGGTCAAGAAGAGTTTGCATTTTTGGATCGGGTTTAGTGTGAATAGGTCACGCATAGGTTTTGTTTTGGTCTGGTTTGTTCTTGATTCGTTAGACACCACAGCTACACCGCCACGTCTCTATCACCGTATCTCTTTCTCTTTTTCTCGTCCTTCTTGGTATGTCAACACACAGATTTGTTTTATTTGTTTCTTTTCACTTAACAGTCGATTGTAAAATGAGTTAATAAAGTTTTGTGGAATTTAAAAGATGGATTTGAAAATGCTTTTGGTTAAAGCTCGTGTGGTTCATAAAATAAATAAGGTGTCATGGTGCTTATTTTAGTCTCGTTCGAATTAGTAAACCCGTATGGGTTATCGCTCGACCCGTTTTGGGTCACGGTCACGGACTTACACAAGGGTTTGCTGATTTGATTTATTGGTTGAGTTGGATTTTGGTTTACTTATTTATATCAGTTTTAATCATTTGAGTGTTTGATTTGTGTCGAGCCAACAAAGAACCCACAAAGGGTGTTGAAGGCTTTGGTCGACTAATAAACCCCAAAAGGGGTGGTTGTATAATGTTAGTAATTAAATTGAGTTTACAGTGTATCTGTATCTGTGTTTGTGTAACTGTGTTTGGGGAATCCGTATGTATTAGGGTACGTTTGGTTTGAATTGGGCAATGGCCCATTAGATTTAAGTTTGATTTGTGTTGGTTTATTTTTATTTGTTTAAGCTTAATTTTAGTAAATACATTTAAATACGTTACAGATATCAACATTGGACTAGTGATGCATATTTTCATCATGCTTTAAATTTATAAACTAAGACATACAAGGATCAACACATACTAACGGGCAGAGAATCCAATCGAGTGTAGTAAAGCCTAGGTAAATCTGAGTGTCGTCCCTAAGAGTTGTTGTTCTAAAGAACTAAGGTAATTGTATTATAGAAGATTTGAACAAAAGAAGATATATAGAAATTATTAAAAACCTATTTTAATAGAATTAAAATAAAGGGAAAGAAAGTAGGAAGATAAAGCTAACCAAGACTTTAGATGCGTGTAATTTTAATTTATTTTACTCCATATAGTAGGTAGATATCACTAGACTCCTTTGGTCAATTCGTCTAGCCTATATTCCTAGAATCCTACTCAGATATCATAGGTCTGATCCAAAGTACCAAATCTAATAGACCTAATTCTTGAGAAATCCAGCCTCTCGGATCTTAGATTTTTCCTAACTTCTTAAGTACCTCAACTAGTTAGGTGATCCTTTGGTCAATTCGCACACAAAGGATGGTTGTACTATAGCCAATTCCTTACATTCTTTGCAATCTAGTCGGCTAGGGTCCTTGTCAATTCTCCTATCCGACTAGATACTAACAAGCTTTGAACACTACCGAAACGAATGTGTCTATGAATAGGTAAAGAAAATGTATATATAGAGAAATAGAATAGAATAAACAACACAAATAAAACTGAATTAACAGAATGAATTCATCGTATGATTACTAGAAAAACATAAATGAACTCAAACTCGAATACAATGATGATAGTAGATGTAAACTTCATTCTTTCGACCTCCTAAGCCTTGATTCTTCTTCTGTGGTTGCTCTCCCTGACTCCTCCCAAACCAACCTCACAGGTCAACCAGGAATGGTCAACAGGTCAAGCCTGAGTGGGAGTAGTGATCAATTTACAATCCGGTGTAAGCACAGTGTTTTCCCGGGTCGTTATGTCCCGACGAGATTGAAATTGTATTTTTGGAAAACATTTGAGTGATTCAGTGATTGAGAATGTAACCAAATAATGATTTGGAGTTGATTACACTACTGGAATTGATTAAATTAAGCTAAGTAAACAGTATTAACAATTACAGGAACCAGATATATATAAACGTAAACCAAATTTAAAACAAATGTGATTGCGTAAAGAGAAAAATGTGAGTTTTAAGCAGAAATAAACTAGAGGGGGTGAAAATGGCTTTTTACAAACTTAATATTTAAAAGAAAATTTTAATAAAAAGAAAATTATTATTTTATTATTTTATTATTTAATATTAATTAAAAACTATTTAATAATTAGTTAAAACTATTTTAAACTAATTTAAATTAAGAAAAATACTAAAGTGACTTAGAAAATTATGAATTTTTTTACAAAACTAATTAACCATCACAGGAATCCTAAACAATTATAAAAAGTTTATAAAAATTATAATTAAGCTATTTTATAAATTAATTACTTATTTATTAATTAAAACCTATTTAAACTAATTTAATTGTGAAAAATACTAAATAAACAGTAAAAATTATGAAATTTTTTCTAAAAATACTTTATGATTTATAAAACCTAGGAAAAATATAAATAAGCACTGCTGCTTATAAATAAGCAGGAAGGAAATTAATTTTTGGCTTTTTTAATTAAAACTAATTAAACTAAATTAATTATTATAAATACTAGATATACTCAGAAAATTATGAATTTTTTTATAAAACTATTTTAATATATCAAAAACTTAAGAAAAATATAAAATTGAAAATTGCTTTTTGAAAACAGAAAAATAAGCCAAATGACTTAAATAAAAGATATCACTTATTTTATATTTTTGGTTTTTCTTATTTTTCTTTTACAAATCTATTTAAATACTGAAAATGAGTTAGTTTTACAAAGATAAACTTTTTGTAGCTTAAAAATAAGCTATGTACAAACTAAAAAGCTTGAAAGAAGGTCTAATAAGCTAAAAATGGATTTTTTTGGTGAAATAAGCTACTAATAAGCTACCAAAGACAAAATAAGCTCTAACCAAATGATATGAACATAATATAATCTAAATTAACTGAACAAGCACACTGAATAAGCCACATACCACAAATAAGCACTATCCTTAAACCTAAGTACAAGCAGGCCAAAATGAGGCACTTGCAGCCCTGTGTGAGGCCCACAGTTGGGTCCAAGGGTCCAAAATGAAACTAGATCCTAAAAGCTAGCCAGGGGGCTTTCCAAAGAGCCAAGAATCAGCTCTTATGGTTCACTAATAAGCAAGATGTGGGCTTGTGAAGTTTGGTCTGTCACAATGAATGCTTAGGGTGTTGGTTTGGTCTGGGTGAGTTGAGGGGCAAAATAAGTTGTGGGCAAGAGGTCTTAAGGCCAAAATAAGCCCAAATCTAACAAGCTAGACTGAAGAGCTTCTTAAAAAGCCAAGGTTCTAGGTATAGGTTCCACATGTAAGCTAACAGTGGACTTGTGAAGTTGGGATCAAAACCCTGATGCAGGGGATGGTTTAGACAAACAGGCCAAAGAAAGAATGAAAATAAGTAGTGAGTAAAAATCTAAAAAATGAGAAAAAATAATATCTAAAAGCACAAGCTGGCAATGATCAAAATCCAAAAGTTTCAGATAATAACTCCTAAAAATGAGTCAATTAAAAATCCTGTTCTAAACCTGTATTTAAACTATTTTGGAATTTTGACTTTTTCTTGTTTTACCAAAAGTTTGACCAAAATGAATTTTAATTGAACTCAACAGAATCTAGATTTTATATTTAGATGATTTAGGACTTGTTTAAGCTACAATAACTAGTTATGCACCTATATCTATGTTTATGCAAGCTATAAATCTTGACAGTTAATGAAAATAAGGTTAAACAGATGATTTTGACTTTTTCTTGGAAGAACTATGAATTTTATGCAGTAACTATCCTATATGATCCTAAGGAATGCTGTCTAGACCAAACTCAAACACTGAAACACCATGAGTCACTGAGAACCCCACAGAACCAAACACCCCTTTATAAAATTGTCTTAATAGTTTACAAAGGAAGTGATAGATTGGACTTGGAAAAGTGAGTGACAACTACTAAATAAGCTACAATAAGTGTAGGAAAGCAATTTGGAACAAATAATAAGCAGTCTAACTAAGCAAATTGCAACAAGTGATATTGAACTAATTTGACAATTAACTAGGGAATTTGCACAAACAGTTGAAATATGCTAACTAACAATAAAATCAATCTAAAACAAGCACAACAAACATGAGAGGAGCACAAACTAAGCAAATAAGCAGTTAATAATCTAAGCTACAGTAGAAGCTCAAAAAAATGAAAATGGCTTACAAGTATTCCAATGGGCAGAACTGATGAGACGAAAAATGATCCGTTTTTAGGGGGTCATTTAAGCCTGAATTCGAATTTATTTGATCAAATATTGCCCTAAATCGTTCCTTTTGTGATTTTAGGTACTTTGGGAGTGAAATATGGAAAAGGAAGCAATTCAGACGTTTTTAGAGCATAAAAGTGAAGAAAACGCCAAAGTCTTAATTTTCCATGCTGGGAACAGTAGGTGACGGCGTCAAGAGTAATTTCCTAACGGCGTCAAGAGCAAAATTTCATGACGGTCCAGAAGAGATTTGACGGCGTCATGAAGGTAGGGCGTCAAGAGTAAAAGTCATGACAGCCTGGAAATGATTAAGTCTTGACGGCGTCAAATGTAGATCAAGGCAGTCCGAGAATAGTTTTGGCGGCGAGGTGACGGCGTCACAAGCTTTGTCTTGACGCCGTCAGACCCCTTTTCCTATATATAGTTTTCTAATTTTTCACATTTAAAGAGAGAAGTTTTGGGAGAAACCCTAAGTACGATTTTAGTGTAACTTTTACAGGTTTTTCAAGGGTTCCAACCCCTTGATACCTTGCATGTGTAATCAAGATAAGTGTTCTTTTAATTCAATCAATATATCTATGTGTTGGTTGTCTATATCTTGTTCTTGTCTTAATTCCATCATGCTAGGCTAGATCTATCTTGTGTTTGCTTAGATCTAATGAAACCTAGATGTTAATTATGTGTTGATTACTTGTTTATTCTTGTCTTGGATGAATGATTTATATGTTAGGCTTAAGAAAACTGGCAGATCTCCAATTGGTAACATGCTTGAACGTCTTAAGAAACATGAACCGACGCGCACTAGGTCTTTATTGGTTGTATTTAATGCATGAGCCACTGTTTACAATCCCTATAGTTGTGCTGGGCATGGTGTAGGAGGAGATAAGAGCTCATAGAATTGGGGAGTTAAGTGTGCCACCCCATGAATGGTATTAAGGAATACGATCCGTCATCCATGCAATTATAACAAGTAATTAACGTGTAAAAGATGTCTAGGGAGTAGTGAAATCTAAGTAAACACATTTTCTCCAATTACTGCTCACAACTTTAGTATAATTTAGTTTATTTTCATTTTTAGTATTTTATTTTGATTGCATCTTAGTATTGGGTTAGTTGATTAGCAACTAATTCCGCCCAAATCCTTCAAACCCGAGATTTTAACTTGCTTTTCATAAAATATAAAAATACAAAAAGAATCTTCCCTCACCTTTAGAACTAGTATTTAGGCTTTCTAATCCTAGCGACACTATTCCTAAGCTGAACGATCAATCCCCCGGTACTTGTCACTATACTATACTACAACGATCAGGTACACTGCCTGGTGGGGGTTGTAAGCTTCTCAAGATCCCTTGAGAGGTAAAGCCTGGTGCGATTCCCACGTATCAAGTTTTTGGCGCCACTGCCGGGGAATAGTTATTGTCTAGGTTAGAATTTCTTTTTATTAGGTCTACTTGCTAGATTCCTTTCTAGTAAGATTTTATTTTTATTTTTAGTTTTTCTTTAGTCTATCTCATTTCTTTGTGTCTTTGTTCGTAACTCTTCACCACCTGCCATCATGGCAAATGACGAATCCCTTAACCTTAGGATCACTAGGAGTCGTAGTTCCACTCGAAACCTTGTCTTGCCTTATGCGGAACCCGAAAGAGAAATGCATAGATTGAGACAATATCACTCAACTTCTAAACCATCTAGCGTTGCCATCGATTTTGATGCACCTCTTTCTGAAAAAAATTCAGAAAATCATGTCACAACCCCTAGCTCCCAACCCAACGACGAGATGAGTACCCCCGCAACCCCCATTCCTAAGCGCCTTAAGGACTACTCCTCCCCAACCTCTCGTGGCTTCTCAAACGCCATTGTCTACCCAAACGAACACACCAACGAGGTCTTGCATGCAAACCATGTTTGGCTTGTCCAGAGTGTGTGTAAGTTTTGCGGATTAGATGAGGAAGATCCAATCCAACACATCAAAGATTTCCTGAAAATAGTAGACACCCTCCATACGGATGGGGCTACTAGAGACACGTCCCGATTGCGATTCTTTCCTTTCACCCTATATGAAAAAGCCCAAGAATGGTATGACAAACTCCCTTCTGAATCTATTTTCACATGGGAGCAACTCATATCCAAGTTCTATGAGAAGTTCTTTCCACCTGGAAAAACCTCAGCGTTTAGAGATAGGATCCTCCGTTTCCGAAAAGGGAAGGACGAACCCTTCCGTAAATCGTGGATTAGATTCAAAGGTTTAATAAGACAAGTTCCCCATCATGGCATTGAGCTTTGGCTCTTGGTCCAAATCTTCTACGATAATATCTCCTCTAACAATCGAAACGGAATTAACCAATCTAGAAAAGGGAGATTGGCCAACCTTAGTGCCAAAGAAGAATGGGATAGGATTGAAGAATATGCTCAAGACCAGGATGACACTTGGGATGAACCTGAGTCGACTGTCAGCATTTCTGAAATCACTTCTGATCGATTGAGAAAAATTTACAAAAGAGTGGAATACCTAGCTGGATCGCAGTTACCTAAATAACTCTCGAATCCTTACCTAATCTGCGATTACTGTGGGGGCCCGCATGAGGTAGAAGAATGCGGAGGAGCAGCCACAACTGAACATGCATGCTTGTCAGGAGGGGACATTTATGCTGATCCCTCCCTTTTGCCTTTTTACCAAAATGACGATTACACCCTCTGGGGAAATCTGGTAAAGAGAAGAGAAGGGGAGGAAGGCCCTGAATTGAAAATCAGGAGCAATTTTGAAGATGACCTTGGTCACTTCACTCAAGAAAAAGGCTTGCAAATGAAAGGTCTTAATGAGCTTTTCGACGAGCAGCAGGAGGATATTGGAGAATTTTTCAATAAGCTCAACTCTGCCCTAGATAATCTTGAAACACCATCAGTAAGCAAAAAAGACCCCATGCTCGCGATAACCACTCGAGCTGGAACAACAACCAAGGACCCTCCTTACCCAAACTCATCTCCCATCACCCCTGATCCAAACAAACCTGGGGAGGAGGAGGAGGATGTCGGCGGTAATACCCCCGACCAACCGTCCTTGATGACCCCTTCCCTATCAACCTTGCCTAACCAACCTATGAGAATCCCGTTTCCGTCTACATTAAGGAACCAGAAAACTGAGAATGATAACAAGAGATTCCTGTCTTACCTAAAAGACTCGGTTGTCACCATACCTCTCCTTGATGCTTGCTATCACATGCCAAACTATAACACATACTTTAAAAAACTACTTGCTAACCGGAAGAAACTCGAGGGTCTTGTAACCCTGGGGGAAGAATGCTCAGTGGTGACCCACCGAGGGCTACCAAAAAAGGTAGACGATCTGGACAGCTTCACCTTGCCTTGCTCCATAGGACCTCTATCAATCAAGAATGCTCTTGCCGATTTGGGAGCGAGTATCAATCTCATGCCTCACTCTATGTTCCGTAAACTAGGATACTCTGGATTGAAGTCTACCCGTATGAACATCCAACTAGCCGATAGATCGGTCAAGTACCCCGTAGGGATATGCGAGAATGTGCTAGTCAAAGTTGGGAAATTCAAATTCCCGGTCGACTTCGTAATCCTGGATATGGAGGAGGATGACTTGGTACCCATCATCTTAGGTAGACCATTTCTTGCTACCGCTCGTGCAGTCATCGATGTCTACGATGGCAAATTAACCTTACGAGTGGGAGACGATAGCACAACCTTCGACATTAAGGATTCTATAGACCTCTCCCTCGAAGCAGCCAACCGGCTCTATTTTATCGGGGAAGTAGATGAACTCACAGATGTCATTGATAGTTGTGTTGATGAACAGATCGATGAAGGCTGGCTACGGGACGAGAGTTTTCTGCCTTTGCTAGAGGTAGAAAAGATGGAGGATGTTAGTGCAGTCTCCTTCTACCCCAGACAAGAGGCAACGGAGCATCTCGAGCTCCGAAAACCCGAAAACAAGCTCAAACCTTCTATTATCGAACCTCCTGATGTAGATCTTAAAGAGCTTCCTAACCATTTGGTGTATGCCTTCCTTCAGGGAGAGGATCAACTCCCGGTAATCATAAACTCTTCCTTGGAACATGAACAAAAAGGTAAACTCTTAGAAGTCCTAAAAAAATACAAGGGGGTACTCGCATGGAATGTGGCCGACATTAAGGGGATTGACTCAACTTTTTGCACACATAAGATTCTCATGGAAGAAGATTATAAACCTACCGTGCAACCCCAGAGGCGCGTGAACCCTAACATTAAGGAAGTAGTGAAGAAAGAAGTCATAAAACTTTTGGATGCAGGATTGATTTACCCGATCTCGGATAGCCCATGGGTCAGTCCTGTGCAGGTTGTACCTAAAAATGGTGGAATGAATGTAGTTAAGAATGACAAGGGTGAGATGGTGCCCCAGAGAACAGTCACTGGATGGCGGGTATGCATCGACTATCGAAAGCTCAATGATGCCACGAGGAAAGATCACTTTCCCTTACCATTCATTGATCAGATGTTAGAGAGATTATCTGGACACGAGTACTATTGCTTCTTGGACGGATTCTCTGGATATTTTTAGATTCCCATAGCACCTGAGGACCAAGAAAAGACCACGTTTACCTGCCCTTATGGAACATTTGCCTACAAAAGGATGCCTTTTGGGCTATGTAATGCCCCCGCCACTTTCCAACGATGCATGACCGCAATCTTTCACGAACTCATGGAAGACAGCATGGAAGTGTTCATGGATGACTTTTCGGTCTTCGGGAACTCCTTCGACCGCTGTCTTGCTAATCTAGAAAAGATGCTTAAACGTTGTGAGGAAACCAACTTGGTGCTAAACTGGGAAAAGTGTCATTTCATGGTAAAAGAATGGATTGTGTTAGGGCATAAGATCTCAGGGAACGGAATAGAGGTGGACCAAGCTAAAGTTGAAGCTATATCTAAGTTACCATAACCCACGACTGTTAAAGCAATACGCAGCTTCTTGGGGCAAGCGGGGTTTTATCGGAGATTCATCAAAGATTTCTCCAAAATCGCTCGGCCAATGACTCAATTACTTGTGAAGGATGCTCCGTTCAATTTTTCCCAAGAATGCAAGGATGCATTCGATCTCTTAAAAAAGGAACTCACTCAAGCTCCAATCATGATTACACCCAACTGGGAGTTACCATTTGAAATCATGTGTGACGCTAGCGACTTCGCTGTCAGGGCTGTATTAGGTCAACAACGTGACAAGCTTTTCCAACCTATTTACTACGCTAGCAAAACCATGAATCCCGCTCAAGAGAACTACTCCACCACCGAGAAAGAACTATTAGCCGTAGTGTTTGCATTCGACAAATTCCGACAATATCTTGTCCTTTCAAAAACAGTCGTCTTCACTGATCACTCGGCTCTTAGATATCTCTTCATGAAGCAGGATGCTAAGCCACGACTAATTCGGTGGATCTTGTTGCTACAAGAATTCGATGTTGAGATTCGTGATAAGAGGGGAGCAGAAAATCTGGCTGCAGATCATCTATCTCGTCTCGAAAACCCCTTGGATGAGCACGATAGAAGTGAGATTAGGGATTCATTTCCTAACGAACAACTCATGTTAATGAGTGACTCGGAGCTGTGGTACGCCGATTTTGCTAATTACCTCGCAAGTAGACTCGTTCCTGAACACCTGACTAAGTACGAAAGGAAGAGGTTCTTTTCTCAACTAAAGTACTACTTTTGGGATGAACCCTTTTTATTCCGAAGGTGTCCTGACCAAATTGTAAGGCGTTGTGTTTCGAAAAATGAGGCAGTAAAGATTATGAGGGAATGTCACTCTGGTCCCTCTGGCGGGCACCATGGGATAAACATCACCGCCCGAAAGATTCTCGATGCGGGATTCTATTGGCCCACAATTTTCCGTGATGTAAAAGAAATGGTACAGGCGTGCGATGCATGTCAACGAGCCGAAAATATATCACATAGGGATGAAGCACCTCAGAACTTTATACAAGTTTGTGAGGTCTTCGATGTTTGGGGGATTGACTTCATGGGACCCTTTCCATCTTCAGGGGGAACGAGTACATATTAGTCGCCATTGACTATGTTTCAAAATGGGTTGAGGCACAAGCCCTTAGGACCAATAAAGCCAGAGTAGTTGTTCATTTCCTGAAAAAGCTTTTCGCGAGATTCGGGATTCCTAAAGCTCTCATTAGTGATAGGGGAACCCATTTTTGCAATGCACAAATGGAAAAGGTCATGAAAAGGTATGGAGTACCCCATCGGTTCTCCACCGCTTATCATCCACAAACCAATGGCCAAGTCGAAAACACCAATAGGGCTATTAAAAGAATACTTAAAAAAACGGTTAGTCAAAACAGAAAGGACTGGTCATTTAAACTCGACGAAGCCTTATGGGCATTCTGAACCGCCTACAAAACACCTATTGGAACGACCCCGTTCCGCATGGTGTATGGTAAGGCATGTCACTTACCAGTGGAATTAGAACATAAGGCTTATTGGGCGCTTAAGACATGCAACTTAGATTACACAATTACTGGAAATAATAGGTTCTTGCAATTACACGAGCTTGATGAGCTTAGGCTAGAAGCCTACGAATCCTCCATCACATATAAAGAGAGAGCTAAAAGATGGCATGACCAGAGAATTAAGAAACCTAAAGAATTTTCAGAGGGAGACAAGGTCCTATTATACAATTCTCGGTTGAGATTATTTCCGGGAAAACTTAAGTCTAGATGGTATGGACCGTTCACGGTAAAGAATTCCTCTAAATTTAGAGCCGTGGTGTTACTAGATGATGAAGGTAGGGAATTTACTGTTAACATACAATGTGTCAAGCACTACCAAGAGAATAACAATGAAATGATTAGTGAGGAGGATGTGACGTTTGATGATGAGGTCACGTAGTAACCCATGACCTTGAGTCTAGCTACAAGACTCGTAAATAAAGAAAAGCGCTTCTTGGGAGGCAACTCATGTTTTGTGTGATTTTATTTGTTTGTTTGTTATTTGTTTCCGTATGCATGCTTTATTTTTATTGTTGGTAGCTCATGCTTCTCAAATAAAAAAGTGGAAATACTTTACTTTGTTGTTTAGCCTAGTCTTAACTCCACCTAAAAGTATTTTCGCAAAAGATAAGTGTAAGGGGAAACCCCAAATATGTTTTTAAGAAACAAACCGGTCATGATTCTCCACAATATTAAATGAACATGTATATTCGTATTTGTTAAAGTCAAATGCTTGTATTGAGTCATAATGAAGTTTTGCAGGATTTTCCAGGAAGTAGGACCAAGTTTTTCCAGAAATTTTCCGGAAACTTAACATAAGAATTTCTGCAGGTCACTTCTGACGGCGTCAGGAGTTTACTCTTGACGGCGTCAGGTGTAAAAATCTGGAAATTTTACCGGTTTTGTTTTTCTAACGGAGTCTTATGGTTTTTGTGAATTATTAAGTTTTATAATCTCCAGGAGATCTGCAAACTTCATTCCACAAGTATTATATCTTATCTTGTTTTCTAGGATTTAGTAACTTATATAGGATGCCGCCGATTTTACGCGAGGTTGTCTTGTCTATTTTGTCAGGTTTTACAGGTTACGTATGACAAGAAGATGATTTATATTCTGGAAGGGAAGCTTTGATTGTTCATTTTCTTGGAGGAAGATTTAACCTGGCCACCTTATTATCCATACCGAGCGAATCAGGGGAGTATTTGATTTCATTCTTTTTACTTATTTCACTTTTACATTCTTTACTTGAACATTGGGGACAATGTTCATCTTAAGTGTAAGGGGAGGGTAAAAAGATGATACCTTACATATGCACTTTCGCTTGAGTTTGCTTTGTTTAATGGTAGATGTGTAATAAAACTATGAGAAATACTTGTTAGTGCAATTTTAGCGCCAAATTTAAAATTTTTTACAACATTTAGGAGTGAAACTTTAGCCATAGGAAGCGTATCATGGATAGGAGATTGTATGACTAGCACATAACCGTATATTCAAAAAAAATTTCCACCCAAATATGTGAGGTTCGCCTTTAGATTTGATAGGAAAAGCATTCATTATTAGTGCTTATGAGTGTACCGGTAGCATTTAGATTCTAGAACTTGCGTTAGTGATGCATCCCGAGACCGCTAGTGAGACTACATTCGTGTAGTAGGATTTACTACATGATAAGAGGCATTAGGATCACCCTTGTGTTAAACCCGTATCATAATTACTTGACCATTTAAGTCATATTACTTGGCTAGTTAAGTCAACTAATTTTTCCCACACCCTTAGCGTTGTACTCATTTTTAGTACACGAAACCCCTAGTACACCCCTCCGAGCCTAACTTTTCGTTTCTAACTTTAAGCATCTTACTTAAAGGAATAATTTGTTACACCCCACTTAAATGTACACCCAAATCGCCTTAGCCTTCCGTGTATGCGCTCATTTTTTGTGCATTATTGTTATTTATTAAACCCTAAGTTAACTTTCTAATTGATTACATGGTTGCTAAGTCGAGTCATATTGATGAGTGCTCAAACACTCATCATTTTTGGTCTAATCTGAACTGCAAAACATACAAAAACACTCAGAAATGCATCAAAATACTAAAAATATTTCAAAATTGTGTTTTATATGTTTTAGATGCAAAATGAGCAAAAACAAATGAAAAACGCACAAAGTTTGCAAAATTGGCAGTTTCAGTCCCTCAACTTTCATAAAATTACAAATCTAGTCCCTGGATATTCAAAATATGGAAAATTATCACCAAAGGTCCTTTTTAAATCATAAGTGGTCATATTTAGTCCTTTGGTGAAAAATTGGAAAAGTTTTGGAAATTTACACTTTTGGTCCCTGGAGTTTCAAACTTTGGCAGATTTGGTCCCCGGTGGGATAATTTTGGATGAAAAATTGTTTTTAGTCCTTGGAAAGTCAAAAATGTTAAAATTTGGTCCTTGGATAAAAGTTTTTACAAAATGGCAAGTTTACCCCCTTAACTTTTGGAAAATGTCAATTTTAGTCCTTGGGGTTCAATTTTGGAAAATTATAAATTTGGTCCTTATGATTTTCAAACTTGTCACTATTGGTCCTTATAAGAAGTGTGGGAAAGTTTCATTTGCAGCCCCATATCTTTTCAGAAATTACAAAGTGGTCCTTGTGTATTATTAACTAACCAAACGGATCCTTGTTCTTTTTATCCAAACAAAACCAAACAAACAACCCAACAAAACAAGCCTGATCCACCTAAATCCCCTAAGCCCATCAGACCTGGCCCAAACCTAAACTAATAAACCCGGTCAAAAAGTCAACCCAGTCAACCCCCGGTCAAACCCTCACCCACGGGTTACTGTTCATCGTCCTTAACCTCCCACCATTACCCCCCTAATTCTCAGGTTCATGCCCCCCCTCCTCACCAAACCTCACCCACTATCATTAATATCTTTCACCTACAACACGCCAACCCCCTCCTCATTTATTATCACACCAAACCCCTCAACTGCCCATACCAAATTTCCCGCCAAAAAGATTTTAAACGGCTAGGATCAACAAAAGCTAATCCAATGGTCCAGAGAGAAGTGGGAAGAAAAGTACAACCATCCAGGACTATAAAAGAAAAAGAAAAACAGAAGATGGAGAGTAGTTAGGTTAGAGTAGTTTTATTAGTATAATTTTATTTGTCGTTGTAATTTTTCTTTAACTTTTCAAGTATCAATTTAAGTTTCAAAGTGTATTCTAAGACTTTTTAATGTAATTTTAATCTATTTCAGTTAAGTTATTTAATCTCAAGCTACCAAGTCAGTTTTGCTTAAAATAGGTTAAAGTCATATTTAGCTTCAATCCTGCAAAAAGCTTTTATTTCTTGTTTAATAAGCTCACACAAGTCTGTGATAGCTTGTTGTGAGTTTATTGTTGCTAATTCAGTCTAAATTGCTAAAAGATTCAAAAGTCAACAAAAGTCAAAGGGTAAAGAGAAATGAGCACTTGCTGATTCAGGGGTGATGTGTTTGTGGTATCTGGTTAGAAAGCTTGTTGATAAGCTCTCATGAGCTTTTTGATTGTGTCTTGAGGTATACTTCCCTGATTTCTGTCTCATTTCACTATTGTGATTGCCTAGCAGTTTCATTTTCTCATCCTTGTTTGTGCTTAACATTAAGCTTATTTTCTGTTCATTATAGTTCTTACCTAGTTCATATAGCTTATATTATAGATTAGGGTCAGTTAGATTGCTTCTAGTTATCATTTGCTTCACCAAATCTTCATATCAGTCCATATAGGGGTGTTTGGATTAAGTATTTTACCTATGTACCAGCTGTTGTATTGTTGTTGATTTGGTTTGAGCATGTCACTATAGGATAGTATAGCCTAATTAAACCTTTACATCCAAGTTTTTAACTACAAAAAGTCAAATCCCATCCTATCCCACCCAACAGTCCACTGTGGGTCAGTGGGTGTCCCAAACTCACCCATTTGGTCTAAACTTGGTGCATTAAGCTTAATTTGGTTTTAAAGTAACATGTTACAAACTATTTGGTCCATTATAATCATCCAAAGTTCATATTAGTCAAAGTATTAGGTTTTCAGAAAAAGTCAAATTGTGCATGCTCAGATTTTGCCAAAACTTCTAGGATTTAATTTGATTTCTTTGATTGCTTTTAGGAGGTGTAATTTGTTTCTAATTGAAGTGTACCTGCTCAACTTTGAGTTTCCATCCTTGTTACATTTTTAGAATTTTTCTTGTGGGCCCCACAAGTCACCAAGGTGACTTGCAGGGCAACCTCTGCTGTTGCACAGCAGACACACCTCCCCACCACCACATTTAGTGGTGGTTTCCAACCACCTCAGTGGGTCCTAGGCCACCAGCCTTGCTCCATTCAACCCTCCCCCTACCAGGCTTTCATTATTGACCATCCATTTGACCTGAAACACCCTGGGCCCCACCTGGATTAGCTACTTAACCTTGTCCCAAATCTGGGCAGAGTTTGGTTTTGGGAAGTGCTTATTATCAGCTTATGTGCTTATTCAGTGATCATACTTACTTTTTCTTGCTTAAACTTGTTCACAAAACTCATTTAAGTCAGAATTACTCATTGTGGGTCCCACCTAAGCTGATTTAGCTTATTTTTCCATTTTGGTCAACCAAAGTCAACTGTTGACCATTTTAGCTTATATTTTGCTTATTTGTAAGTTACAAAAAGTTTGTTTTTACAAAAAGTGTTTGTTTTTAAGTATTTAATAAGTTTGTAAAAGAAAAATCCAAGAAAAACCAATTTAAAATTAAGTGATAGTTTCTATTTAATGTAATTTAATTTTAATTTTCATTTTTAAATTTTAATTAAGTACTTAGCTTTTTTATATTTTTATTAAATTCCTAATATATTAAAGTATTTATATTAATTTTCTCAGATTTTTATTTTCTCATTTAGTATTAATTAGAATTAATTTTAGTTTTATTAATTATTAATTAATAATTAGTTTAAAATAGGATAACTAGTTTTTATTAAGTAAAACCTTGTTTTTATATTTTTCCTAGCTTTTATATGTTATAAAATAATTTTAGAAATTTTATTAGAATTTTTACTGTTCATTTAGTAATTTTCTTAATTTAAAATAGTTTAATTAGATAATTAGTAATTAATAAGTAATTAATTTATAGAAAATCCACAAAAAGACAAAAACACTTATTTTTAATTTTAAAACTTATTTTTAGTTATTTTATAATTTTAGGAATTTTATTTTCTCCTTTTTAGTATTTAAATAATATTGTATTGTATTTTAGTTATTTAAATATTAATAATAAGTATTAAATAGTTTTTATTTAATATTAAATAATTAAATAGTGTAAAAAGTAATTTTAATTTTCTAAAAAGTTTATTTTATTATTAGGATTGTAAAAATGTAATTTTCATACCCGTAAGTATTTTATTTTGTTAAAACTCGCGTTTTATTTTGTACGTCTGCGTTTTATTTAAACGTAACGTACGCGTTTTTAGGTTTAAATCGTTTCTGGTTTTTCCCACTTTCTTGTCTTATTCAAATAGCTTGTTTAAGCTATTTCATTGTAGATTCCTTAGTTCAATCACTCACAAATCCCTTTTCATCCAAATTCACCCGATCAGATAACCGTTTTGTTTACAATTCACACCTCGTCGGGACATACGACCCGGGGAAACCTTATACTTCCGCGGAGCATTGGTTCTAGGCAGTTGACCTTGTTGACCATACCCTGGTCAATTTAGGTTGACGGTTTCGCATCAATCAACTTTTGGCGCCGCTGCCGGGGAGGTTGTGCGCGTTTATCTAAACGGTTTTTCTGATTAGTGTCTTTGGAATTCGTTCCATTGTACATTTATCCATCCTTTGTTCATATTTTCTATTTTTCAAAACAAAACCGTTCACGAAAACTTTTTAAACCAAGTTTTCAACGAACACAAAAACCCAAAAACATTTTCTTTCTCATTTGTACAAAATGTATTTCCAAAAACCCAAAAATATTCACCTTAACCCTCTCACATCTTTGATTCTCATTTCCTCACCCTCTATACACATTTGATTCTTTCTATGTCTCATCCACACTTTCTGGTTTGCCATTGGTGTGGTAATCCTTATAATGGTGGCAATTGCCCCAGCTGTGGCATGGTAGAATCCGGAAACGGGTCTGTCTATAACCCAGATCCCTATTCCTACCATGACACGACTGATTCATTCCATCAGTTACCACACCATGATACTCAGCAGTTTTACTGTTGTGAGTACTGTGGTGGTTCACATTACAGTTCCGATTGTCAATCGGGAAGCACGCTTGTCTATGAGCAGTTTCCTGATCACAATTATAACCCTAGCACATACCACCCACAGCCACATCAGTTTCACTGTTGTGATTACTGTGGAGGTCCACACTCTAGCTCGGATTGTCAAACAAGGAATCCATTTCCTTGTAACAATTACGACTATTCGTTTTCAGACCCACCTCCACAGTGCGATATGATTCACACAACTCCTCAAGAAACCGAACAAGACCTTTTACTAAAGGCTCTTGATATTTTAAAAGAACTTAAGGAGGAGTTGATTACTACACTGTTTCGAGACTCTCGTGAGAAATCTATGGCAGAATTACTTGCTGAAGAACGAGAGGCTAAAAATGAATTGAGCGTGGAAGAATTACTTGTCTTAGAACAAGCAGCTATAACACGTGCCAAATTTCGTCAAGCTGCTCTTCTAGACTGTGATGATGATAGTGATATTGAAGACACCCTTGATATCCTTCAATTTTATAAGGGTTCGTCAGATTCATCACTTGTGATTCCTTCCATTGGAAATCGGGGAGAAAATAATGAGATGGAGAAATTACTAGCCGTTGAACAAATGGAACTTGAAAATTCCATGAATGTTAGCTCCTCTCATCTCCCTCAGTCTGTTGTTATCACACCCGAAATTCACACTCACTCTCTGAACATGGGGGATGAGCATCTTAGCACTGTTCCTAATAAAGAATCGGACGAATTAATAAAGTCTAGTGTTGAGATCCTTGTCCCAATCCCGAGAGAGTCACAGGGAACTTTGGATCATGTATGTGATATTCCTTCCCCTATTGAGTGTCCTAAAGATCAATTTGAGACTTTCTCAGATTTTAGCGATGATTGTATATCTTATGGAGACATCGAGTATGTTGAGGCATCAGTTCCACAAACTGATGCTGATCATCTTCTTGAGGAGTTCGCTGATGAACTTGCTCACATCGATCCACTTTCATTGGAAAGTAATGATGGTCTCCTCGATTTCCAAGCCGATCTGGGAGAAATTGAAAGTCTCCTATATCATGATCCGTCACTCACTTCTGATCCCAGCAGTCCAACAGAGAATAATATTCACTTTGTTCCCGAAACATTCGATACGACTCTCACCAATCCTCTATTTGAATTCGATTCTGAATTCACTATGATTTCTAATAATCCAATCTTTGACAAGGATTGTGATGAGTCCACAATGGAACATGAGTCCACAGATTCACATCTTGTGAATGATTCTCTTCATGAGGAGTTCTCCGGTGAACTCGCTCATCAGTTTGATATCCCGGGGGGAGATACTCTCAATTATGAGAATTTGCAAATTTCCACCCACCCTCCCGGGTTGTTTACGAGCTTACCCTTTGAAATCCAAACTCAGGCTATTGAGCTTCCTCTCGAGGAAGAAGATCAAATCATGCTTTTTATCATGATTTTCTTCCTTTTCTTCACCTACAGGGTGACTTCTTCTCTCCTTCACTCCTTCGGGAGTGAGGACACTATATTTGATCCCGGCATTTTCATGTATCATTATCTTGAGCCGGATACTTATCTCATCGGTGTGGAACTTTCACGTGCCTCATATGTTTGTCCAAACATTTTGAATGAAAGTCCGATGGAGATCACTTCTTCCACATTCCCCAATGACAAATGAATTCGGGGTCGAGTCAAGCTAGCGACTCGGTAAACAAAAACAGTAGCACGCTTATAGGGTTTTCACCCTAAGTGTGGGGGAGTCCCCCATACTATGATTACTTATGACGTGAAAAAACAAAATGGTGTTTTCCACGCTTAGCTTGTAATGTTGCCCCTTTACGTTCAAAATGTCGGCATAATAGCCGGGAATTTGAATATTGAGGACAATATTCCTGATAAGTGTGGGGGGGTATTCGCTATTCTAGCGAATTTTATCACATTTTACCATATAATACCCCCGTTTTTGCCAAAATTTCAAAAATTTCAAAAATTTTTCACTGGTGCTTCAAAATTTTTGTGGTAATCAGTCCGCCTTGTCTAAGCGACAAAAGGGATTGGCTAGTCTAGGAGCAAACGGCTCTTGGTAAAGACAACTCAAATCCGTTGACGGCTGGCAATTTGCCCAAAATTGTATGGTTCATCAACTCCCCGAAAACAAATGAGTTGGCTAGCCCGCAAGATTATGGCTTGTGGTAAAGGCCGTGGAAAATCCATAATTGGTAATCAGCTCACCAAGATGTTGACTATTCCATCAAGAGCTGGCTAGTCCAGAAGCAAACGGCTTTTGGTAAAGACTAATCAAATCCGTTGACAGCTGGTGGTTTGCTTAAAATCACACGGTTATCAGGTGTGCCACAGTTCTTACACCTGGCTACTCCAGAAGTGATGGCTTTTGGTAAAGAGTTTTTCAAATCCATCAAGTTTTCAAAACAGTTATTGCTAGGGACTAGCAATAGTTTAGTGTGGGGGATTGATGAGTGCTCAAACACTCATCATTTTTGGTCTAATCTGAACTGCAAAACATACAAAAACACTCAGAAATGCATCAACATACTAAAAATATTTCAAAATTGTGTTTTATATGTTTTAGATGCAAAATGACCAAAAACAAATGAAAAACGCACAAAGTTTGCAAAATTGGCAGTTTCAGTCCCTCAACTTTCATAAAATTACAAATCTAGTCCCTGGATATTCAAAATATGGAAAATTATCACCAAAGGTCCTTTTTAAATCATAAGTGGTCATATTTAGTCCTTTGGTGAAAAATTGGAAAAGTTTTGGAAATTTACACTTTTGGTCCCTGGAGTTTCAAACTTTGGCAGATTTGGTCCCCGGTGGGATTGGATGAAAAATTGTTTTTAGTCCTTGGAAAGTCAAAAATGTTAAAATTTGGTCCTTGGATAAAAGGTTTTACAAAATGGCAAGTTTACCCCCTTAACTTTTGGAAAATGTCAATTTTAGTCCTCGGGGTTCAATTTTGGAAAATTATAAATTTGGTCCTTATGATTTTCAAACTTGTCACTATTGGTCCTTATAAGAAGTGTGGGAAAGTTTCATTTGCAGCCCCATATCTTTTCAGAAATTACAAAGTGGTCCTTGTGTATTATTAACTAACCAAACGGATCCTTGTTCTTTTTATCCAAACAAAACCAAACAAACAACCCAACAAAACAAGCCTGATCCACCTAAATCCCCTAAGCCCATCAGACCTGGCCCAAACCTAAACTAATAAACCCGGTCAAAAAGTCAACCCAGTCAAACCCTCACCCACGGGTTACTGTTCATCGTCCTTAACCTCCCACCATTACCCCCCTAATTCTCAGGTTCATGCCCCCCCTCCTCACTAAACCTCACCCACTATCATTAACATCTTTCACCTACAACACGCCAACCCCCCTCCTCATTTATTATCACACCAAACCCCTCAACTGCCCATACCAAATTTCCCGCCAAAAAGATTTTAAACGGCTAGGATCAACAAAAGCTAATCCAATGGTCCAGAGAGAAGTGGGAAGAAAAGTACAACCATCCAGGACTATAAAAGAAAAAGAAAAACAGAAGATGGAGAGTAGTTAGGTTAGAGTAGTTTTATTAGTATAATTTTATTTGTCGTTGTAATTTTTCTTTAACTTTTCAAGTATCAATTTAAGTTTCAAAGTGTATTCTAAGACTTTTTAATGTAATTTTAATCTATTTCAGTTAAGTTATTTAATCTCAAGCTACCAAGTCAGTTTTGCTTAAAATAGGTTAAAGTCATATTTAGCTTCAATCCTGCAAAAAGCTTTTATTTCTTGTTTAATAAGCTAACACAAGTCTGTGATAGCTTGTTGTGAGTTTATTGTTGCTAATTCAGTCTAAATTACTAAAAGATTCAAAAGTCAACAAAAGTCAAAAGGTAAAGAGAAATGAGCACTTGCTGATTCAGGGGTGATGTGTTTGTGGTATCTGGTTAGAAAGCTTGTTGATAAGCTCTCATGAGCTTTTTGATTGTGTCTTGAGGTATACTTCCCTGATTTCTGTCTCATTTCACTATTGTGATTGCCTAGCAGTTTCATTTTCTCATCCTTGTTTGTGCTTAACATTAAGCTTATTTTCTGTTCATTATAGTTCTTACCTAGTTCATATAGCTTATATTATAGATTAGGGTCAGTTAGATTGCTTCTAGTTATCATTTGCTTCACCAAATCTTCATATCAGTCCATATAGGGGTGTTTGGATTAAGTATTTTACCTATGTACCAGCTGTTGTATTGTTGTTGATTTGGTTTGAGCATGTCACTATAGGATAGTATAGCCTAATTAAACCTTTACATCCAAGTTTTTAACTACAAAAAGTCAAATCCCATCCTATCCCACCCAACAGTCCACTGTGGGTCAGTGGGTGTCCCAAACTCACCCATTTGGTCTAAACTTGGTGCATTAAGCTTAATTTGGTTTTAAAGTAACATGTTACAAACTATTTGGTCCATTATAATCATCCAAAGTTCATATTAGTCAAAGTATTAGGTTTTCAGAAAAAGTCAAATTGTGCATGCTCAGATTTTGCCAAAACTTCTAGGATTTAATTTGATTTCTTTGATTGCTTTTAGGAGGTGTAATTTGTTTCTAATTGAAGTGTACCTGCTCAACTTTGAGTTTCCATCCTTGTTACATTTTTAGAATTTTTCTTGTGGGCCCCACAAGTCACCAAGGTGACTTGCAGGGCAACCTCTGCTGTTGCACAGCAGACACACCTCCCCACCACCACATTTAGTGGTGGTTTCCAACCACCTCAGTGGGTCCCAGGCCACCAGCCTTGCTCCATTCAACCCTCCCCCTACCAGGCTTTCATTATTGACCATCCATTTGACCTGAAACACCCTGGGCCCCACCTGGATTAGCTACTTAACCTTGTCCCAAATCTGGGCAGAGTTTGGTTTTGGGAAGTGCTTATTATCAGCTTATGTGCTTATTCAGTGATCATACTTACTTTTTCTTGCTTAAACTTGTTCACAAAACTCATTTAAGTCAGAATTACTCATTGTGGGTCCCACCTAAGCTGATTTAGCTTATTTTTCCATTTTGGTCAACCAAAGTCAACTGTTGACCATTTTAGCTTATATTTTGCTTATTTGTAAGTTACAAAAAGTTTGTTTTTACAAAAAGTGTTTGTTTTTAAGTATTTAATAAGTTTGTAAAAGAAAATCCAAGAAAAACCAATTTAAAATTAAGTGATAGTTTCTATTTAATGTAATTTAATTTTAATTTTCATTTTTAAATTTTAATTAAGTACTTAGCTTTTTTATATTTTTATTAAATTCCTCATATATTAAAGTATTTATATTAATTTTCTCAGATTTTTATTTTCTCATTTAGTATTAATTAGAATTAATTTTAGTTTTATTAATTATTAATTAATAATTAGTTTAAAATAGGATAACTAGTTTTTATTAAGTAAAACCTTGTTTTTATATTTTTCCTAGCTTTTATATGTTATAAAATAATTTTAGAAATTTTATTAGAATTTTTACTGTTCATTTAGTAATTTTCTTAATTTAAAATAGTTTAATTAGATAATTAGTAATTAATAAGTAATTAATTTATAGAAAATCCACAAAAAGACAAAAACACTTATTTTTAATTTTAAAACTTATTTTTAGTTATTTTATAATTTTAGGAATTTTATTTTTACCTTTTTAGTATTTAAATAATATTGTATTGTATTTTAGTTATTTAAATATTAATAATAAGTATTAAATAGTTTTTATTTAATATTAAATAATTAAATAGTGTAAAAAGTAATTTTAATTTTCTAAAAAGTTTATTTTATTATTAGGATTGTAAAAATGTAATTTTCATACCCGTAAGTATTTTATTTTGTTAAAACTCGCGTTTTATTTTGTACGTCTACGTTTTATTTAAACGTAACGTACGCGTTTTTAGGTTTAAATCGTTTCTGGTTTTTCTCACTTTCTTGTCTTATTCAAATAGCTTGTTTAAGCTATTTCATTGTAGATTCCTTAGTTCAATCACTCACAAATCCCTTTTCATCCAAATTCACCCGATCAGATAACCGTTTTGTTTACAATTCACACCTCGTCGGGACATACGACCCGGGGAAACCTTATACTTCCGCGGAGCATTGGTTCTAGGCAGTTGACCTTGTTGACCATACCCTGGTCAATTTAGGTTGACGGTTTCGCATCAATCACATATCCTTGTATATATTGTTTTGGGACGATTGGGACTCATGGGAAAGTACTTATTTTATGGAGTAATGGGGAAGAACATAATATTATTACCCCCATATGTGCGTTAATCTTAAAAGTGCTCCAAGTGTTTTGATTTTCTTAATTCGAGTCATTAGTTTAGTTTATTGTAAAGTATGTAAAGATTCAAGTGTAAGGGGAATGTTCATTCCCTATGATGTATTATTTTGGATGGTAGGGTAAGAGTGTATGTCTAAAAAAAAAATAGAAAAAAGAAAAGAGAAAAAAACATACGGACTACCATCCCGTTTCATTCTATGTTCATTTTATGTTTTTGTTATTTTTCATTTATTAGCTCAAGTCGAGTCTAGTCTTGGCTTAGCAATGCCATATTGTACATGTAATTAACCAAGATTGTTAGCTCGCCACCAATAAAAACTTCCTTTATCCAACAAAACCGTGTATTTCATATCCCTACACCTAACGTTACAACCCTTTAAAAGACCTCTTTGATAGTTTATCCTAGGTGCTTACGCCATGTGGTGGAGGTTTGATCCTTTCCCAAGCCTATAGTAATCTATTTTGCTATGACAGGTAGTGAGAGATATTTTCCGTTTCCATATTGTAATTTACACTTTATTACACCCGAGAGATGTGAGTATCTAAACACTATTTGTGAGGTGCTAGTGTATGACCTCCATGCTTGTCTATTGGTCTTTAGTGGAACGATTATTTGTTGTAATTACTTTTATATTAGTGTTAAATGACCCCTAACTTGTATTTTGAGTAGAATAAAAGCGCATTTGCTTGAGGACAAGCAAATCTCAAGTGTAAGGGTATATGATGAGGCGAAAAATGATCCGTTTTTAGGGGGTCATTTAAGCCCGAATTCGAATTTATTTGATCAAATATTGCCCTAAATCGTTCCTTTTGTGATTTTAGGTACTTTGGGAGTGAAATCTGGAAAAGGAAGCAATTCGGACGTTTTTAGAGCATAAAAGTGAAGAAAACGCCAAAGTCTTAATTTTCCATGCTGGGAACAGTAGGTGACGGCGTCAAGATTAATTTCCTGACGGCGTCAAGAGCAAAATTTCATGACGGTCCAGAAGAGATTTGACGGCGTCATGAAGGTAGGGCGTCAAGAGTAAAAGTCATGACTGCCTGGAAATGATTAAGTCTTGACGGCGTCAAATGTAGATCAAGGCAGTCCGAGAATAGTTTTGGCGGCGAGGTGACGGCGTCACAAGCTTTGTCTTGACGCCGTCAGACCCCTTTTCCTATATATAGTTTTCTAATTTTTCACATTTAAAGAGAGAAGTTTTAGGAGAAACCCTAAGTACAATTTTGGTGTAACTTTTACAGGTTTTTCAAGGGTTCCAACCCCTTGATACCTTGCATGTGTAATCAAGATAAGTGTTATTTTAATTCAATCAATATGTCTATGTGTTGGTCGTCTATATCTTGTTCTTGTCTTAATTCCATCATGCTAGGCTAGATCTATCTTGTGTTTGCTTAGATCTAATGAAACCTAGATGTTAATTATGTGTTGATTACTTGTTTATTCTTGTCTTGGATGAATGATTTATATGTTAGGCTTAAGAAAACTGGCAGATCTCCAATTGGTAACATGCTTGAACGTCTTAAGAAACATGAACCGACGCGCACTAGGTCTTTATTGGTTGTATTTAATGCATGAGCCACTATTTACAATCCCTATAGTTGTGCTGGGCATGGTGTAGGAGGAGATAAGAGCTCATAGAATTGGGGAGTTAAGTGTGCCACCCCATGAATGGTATTAAGGAATACGATCCGTCATCCATGCAATTATAACAAGTAATTAACGTGTAAAAGATGTCTAGGGAGTAGTGAAATCTAAGTAAACACATTTTCTCCAATTACTGCTCACAACTTTAGTATAATTTAGTTTATTTTCATTTTTAGTATTTTATTTTGATTGCATCTTAGTATTGGGTTAGTTGATTAGCAACTAATTCCGCCCAAATCCTTCAAACCCGAGATTTTAACTTGTTTTTCATAAAATATAAAAGTACAAAAAGAATCTTCCCTCACCTTTAGAACTAGTATTTAGACTTTCTAATCCTAGCGACACTATTCCTAAGCTGAACGATCAATCCCCCGGTACTTGTCATTATACTATACTACAACGATCAGGTACACTGCCTGGTAGGGGTTGTAAGCTTCTCAAGATCCCTTGAGAGGTAAAGCCTGGTGCGATTCCCACGTATCAAGAACAATGAAACCAGGGAACCAAACCATAACCTAATGCCTCCCCATGGAGTTCTAATACCCACGGCAATCCAAAATACACCTTGCTTCAAGCTTCATCTCTCTCAACATTGATTTTTGAATTTTTGACTATTTATTCAGAATTTGTGAGTAATTATGTATTTTAAGTTAAAACTGATTTAAATGCTTAAGTTGACTTAAAAAGGCTTACTTGGGACTTGAATAAAGCTTATGAAACAATAACACTTCACTTTTAACAGGATTCAACCAACATGAGATTTTTACTTAAAAACATGAATTCTGAATTTTATAAGGTTAACTAGGAATTAAGGCTAAAGAAAGTTGAAATTGCACTTAAAATGTTGATTACAATCCTTTTTAACTGAGAAATACAATTAGAAACTAAAATTACACTTAAAACGACATTAAACTGAGCTAAATTACTACTGTTAACTACTACCCTCGTCTTCTCTCTGTCTTTCTTTATTTATAAGCTTCCAAAAGGTCCCCTGGTACTTTCCCACTTCTTTCTCAGCCCTTGGATGAGTTTAATTTGATCTTGTCCCTTAAATTGGATTTGGCGGGAAAAAATGTTGACTGCAAATTGATCTGTGTAATTGCAACTGGGGGTGGCATTAAATGCGGAGGTGATGGTAGGTATAGAGTGGGTTGGGGCGGTGGAAGTGACAGGGATGGTGGGGGTGGTGAGGTGTCATGGTGCAGGTTCAAGTGGGGAAGAAAGGAGGGAAGGGGTGGTCAAAGGGTTTGACCGGGGTGGTTTTTATTATTAATAAAACGGGGTTGGGATTTTTGGGCCTAGGAGTTGGGCTTGGGTGTGGTGGATCAGGTAAGGGTGTTGGTTTGTGGGTTGGATTTACAATAATACAAAGGTCCGTTTGGTTTAATAGAAATAACAAGGACCAAGTTTGTAATTTTTGGTTTTTTGAGGGACTGGTTTTGGAAACTGTTCAAAGTAATTACAAGGGTCCTTTCTTGCCAAATGTGAATAACCCAAGGATCATAAATGTTAATTTCCCACTTTTACACATCCAGGGGCTAAAACTGTCAAATATGAAACTTGACGGACTTGTTTTGCCATTTTTTGAAATTTACAATCCAAGGGTAGAAATTGTCATTCCTTGATTCCTGGGGGACTGTTGTTGACTTTTCTTCAAAATAAATCTTCTAGGGACCAATTCTGCCAAAACTACAAAGTTTAGGGACCATTCTTGTAATTTATTCAAACTTTTCACCCAGGGACTAAACTTGACAACTTGTGAATTCCCAAGGTCTTTTGTTGACTTTTCATCCAAATCCAATGCTCAAGGGCCATTTCTGCCAATTTTGCAAACTTTTGCTCCAAGGACTATTTTTGGCATTTTGTGATTCCACAAGGTGTGTTTTGACAATCTGAGCTCAAAAGTGGTAATTTTCTTCCCCGGCTCTGGCTTTTGACACGTTTTCCAAAATCGTGCTCGTTTTTGTCTTTTTTGGCCTGATTTTTGCCAATTTTTGAAATATCCGTTCCTGCACAATCAAAAACACAATATCTTTGGAAATTATGGTTAGTTTGTGTCTGTTTTGGTCTTAATTTGGCCAGAAAAAGGTGTGTGAATAAGCACACACCACTCCCAAAACCCTAGTTTAGGTTTAAGAAAGGGGAGATGATTTTAAATGTAAAATCCGTGTGGTATTTATAGGCACAAGAAGCCCTAAAAAATTACGGCGTAAACTTATGTACTGGTTACGCCGTAGTCTTCAAGTTTATCACCACTTAAGGCATAACCTAATAATTGGTTACGCCGTAATCTTCTTAGGTGTAGTATTACGTCATAATTTCCATGCTAGTTATGCCGTAGTCATTATAATATCACTCTGTGTAACTTTTACCCTGTAATCCTTTTGTTGGTTACGGCGTAATCTTCATAATGTAGTAAATTTTTCTAAGTCTTTAATAATTTACAGTGTAACATCATCACCTTGTTACGCTGTAATCTTCATGGTAGAGGAAATTGTGACCGTTTGATCCACAATTGGCCCTAATTCATCCAAATGCCGCTTGACACTCTATTAATAGCCTTGAAACGAAATATGAAGAAATAAAGACATAACTTATTGTAATTTAGCATAATTAGTCATCAAAAAGGGGAAATTGACATTTAGAAAATCAGGATTGTTTGATGTCATCAAATATCCCGCCACTTAAACTCTACTTGCCCTCAAGTAGACCTTATTAGAATAATGTTTAAAATGATATCCCCCAAATTATTCAAAGAATATGAGAATAAAAGTCTCCTATGCCAAAATATTCAAAGCCGAACACCTCATGAAATAGGGAACGAAACACTCTCACACTCAACCTATTCTAAGTGTTCAATTTCGGGGTGATCTCTCAATAGCACAGTCATAGACGTATTCTATCATAGGCTTGGCGGTTATACAAAACTCCACCACTAGAGCTAAGGTTAAGGCAATCTTCGAAGGCAATATTGGGTTATCATGTTGCAAAGGTTTAGGGTGAATTGCCACTGCTAACATACTACGACGAAGGCAACAAAGACCACCGATACATGACCATATTCATGGCCAAAATACCAATGACTGCTCAACTCCCTCACCTAGGCATGATTCCTAACTAAAGGGTAGGATAAGACATGGGATATTTCAATGGATGAAAAATAAAAATGAACAAAACAAATAATCTTAGCTTATAACCAAGTCGTCACCATCCGCTGTCCACCCAAAACTCCATGCTTTAAAATGCAAAAATTGGATCATTTATGTGCCATTTAGTGGTTGATGTACACACTTCCAAGGTCTTCAATTAGTTGGTGTAGATTTGTTCTCAACTTATTTCTTCAATCAAATGTGATCGAGGTATTCTCTATGATACAACCTCGTAAAATAGTGCTTTTAGTGACGCACTATTCATACCAAACAATAACTGCTATATACATATGCGATTTTTTTTTAACACAACTACAATAATAACATCATCCCCCCACTTGAGATGAATCAAATATGAGGATTAAAGGGGGACGTCAATGATCTTCAAATGTATATCATCCATATAAACATAATTCTCGAATCTCTCTACAGGATTTTGAACTTAAGCAAATGGCGACTAGGTGTAACAAAATAAAAAGGGTTATGAAATGAAAAGGATGGCTAGGAAGGGTGTTTCTAAGGGTATCTTGCACTAAAGGTGAGTGCAACAAAAAGGGTTTTAACATGGTGGTAAAAAAGTCAAGGTGACTAATCGATAAACGCACACAAATATACACATATGGGCTTATGTTGTTAATCATAAAACATTGCCTTCTCAAATTGTCTCATCCAAATGTATCAAGTTAAATCGACACACTACTCGTCTATGGTCTCGAAATGATATAAAGGCCAAGCTCTAAAGTTTACAATACTACCGGCACACTCAATATTTTGGTAGATTTGAGGTAAATAAGAGGAAACAGAAAGGCTAAATCTCACCATGGAAATCAAGGGCAAATGTATGTTCGGCTAAGGTCTATTCTAGTTAGGTTAAGAAAAACATGTCAAAATTTAAAAAATGACACAATTTTTCAAAATAAACTAGAAAATCTAGGGAATGTAAGCTAAGTACAAAATTTTAAATTTTAAGTCATTTCTATTCATATTCCTTACTTAAATTGTACAAAGTCCGTTTTGTACAAAAAATAAAGAAAAAGAAAATTAGAAATGAAAAAATTAAAATAGAATAAAAAGAAAGAAACTCCCCTCTTAATTACTTGTCAAGGAAGTCCAATTTAAGGTTGCCACAAAGGTTATGGCGTAGTTCAGACGATAGGTTACGCCGTAATTTCCATCATCACTCATTTATCCTCTCTGTGTAAAAGTTACGGCGTAGTTCAGCTTATGGGTTACGCCGTAATTTTATTATCTCATACTCATCCTCTATGTGTAAAATTTATGGTGTAACCTTATTCATAGTTAAGCCGTAATTAGCTCCTACAATTTATAATATGCAGACTCAAACATTAATAAAATTGTACCCTATGGTACTAAATATCACAGTGCATAATGTTAGTCCTGGATGTTCTATTATTACAGACATAGTTTAAATAGAAATTGTTTTTAAAAGAGCAAAAGAAATAGTTTTTGAAACATAGGAGATTTCACTCCTGAATATGGTCGTGATCCATGGGGGATTGGTACTGAGAAGGACCATGAGGAGTGTTGGAGGTGCTTCTATGGTATTGCTGAGGATGCATAAAAGTGACTCCTTGCTGGACCCCGAGATCTGGAACATCTAGCACATATACATAGGGTTCTCCATTCCAGCGAGGGTAACTGGGGTGCATGCTGGCTAGCATTTCGTTGGTGCGGTTAGCATTCCATTGATAGTATTCTTGTTGCTGCACTTGCATCTATCTGAAATCATTATAAAAACCATCAAATTGGGTGCTCATACCAGACATTACCGCAGTCATATCATCCATATCCTCACCAAACTGGGTCATGCTCCCCTCCATATGCCCAAGTCGGCCATCAATAACCCTAAACCTATCTGAGATGCTCATGCTAGGCCTCACCCTAACTAGCTCCTCCTCAGCCCTTGCTTGGTTTCCACTAGCCTGACTACCACTACATCCTTCTCCACCCCTACGTGGAACCTTTGGAATCAACTCTCCTCCTCCAATAGTATTCACCTTACAAATTCCATACTCAACTAACTTGCTAATCCCAATCAAGTTGGTATCCATTGACATAGTCACAACCAATAAAGCTTGAGGAGTCATCAAACCAAGGCTCCTTGCAAGCCTTCCAATCAAATGTGTCCCCTGGATCATACTCTTCTTCTGGAATCCCTTGGCTCCTCCAGACATGAACTTGGCCAAGTGCCCAGGAACGTCAATCAAAATACCACCATCCATACCATTCAACTGATACAAGGCATCCACAATCATTTTCTCCCTTGCCGAATGCCTCTTTTTTTAACTGAAACAGCAATAAGCCTATGCATCAAACGACGGATTGGGCTTCTTATCAAAATGTAGGAAGGTGGGTGCTTAGAACTATACCCAGGAGTAGTAGAGATCCTGTTGAAATAGGCAATAGGGTCAAAGGTATTAGGCTTGTCTCTCACGCACTCATCATAGAAGTCTTCAATCATATCGGAGTCCAACTCCTCTTCAGTGTACAACCCCATAGCCAACATTAAATCCCTCATTGGCATAATCCTTCTCACTCCACCAAGCTGAAAGTATAAGCATGTTTCAGTGATGCTGAGGATGGTGTCAGTAAATTCCACACTAGCAAAAAATTCCCTCACATACTCCGGAATAATTTGCTCACTAATTTGGAACAACATCAACCAAGCAGAGCATGTGAACTTCCCATTCTGATTTGAGAACTTGATCCTGCAAAACTTTCTTAATTCCATTGCTGCCCTACTGTTATTCACGGTTTCAAATGTGGCAAAATCAAGGGCTTCGGGCCTTTCAATCTCTTTCTTCACAAGAGCATTATAGTCCTTCTTGCACTCTCTCATCTCCACATCATCGTAATATAAGAACTGAAACCATGTAGTGGGATTGTTGTTTCCTGAAAAGACATGAATTATCATTAGTAGGCATCAAATCAGCAAAAGTTATGGTGTAACTTCATCACCTAGTTACGCCGTAAAGGTCTCTATGTCAAAATTACACCGTAACCTTATTACTGGTTACACCATAATATAGTCATTACCAAAGTTAATCCATTATTTCCAAACAAAGATTACTGATGAGGCGAAAAGTGTACCACTTTAAAAGGGTCATTTAATCCCGAATTCGAGATCATTTGATCAAATATTGCCCTAAATCGTTCCTTTTGTCATTTTAGGTACTTTTGAGGAGAAATCTGGAAAAGGAAGCATTTTGGACGTTTTTGGAGCATAAAAGTGAAGAAAACGGCAAAGTCTCAAATTTCCTTGCTGGGAATAGTACCTGACAGCGTCAAGATGTTACACATGACGGTGTCAAGAGTTACAAAAGAGGTGGAAGTGGAAAATACACTTGACGATCCAGAGAGTTTTTAAGCTTGTAGCCTGACGGCGTCACCAAGGCCGTCAGGGTCCAACTACACGTGACGGCCCAGAGTAAATTCCTACATGACGACGTCACAAATAGATCTAGGCAATACGATTTTATCATGGCGGCAAGTTGACGGCGTCACGAGCTAACACATGACGCCGTCAAAGTGCAAAGTCTATATATAGTTATCCAAATTTCATTCATTAGTGTGCAGCTTTGAGGGAATAAACCCTAGTCTGAATTTTATCAGTTTTTCAAGGGTTCCAACCCCTTGATTCTTTCATGTTCAATTGAAGATAAGTATTCATTCAAATCATTCAATATGTCTATGTGTTATGTGATTATATCTTACGCTTGTCTTCTATTTAACATGCTAGGCTAGATCTTTATTGTGTTTGCTTAGATGTAGTGAAATCTAGATGTTGATTATGGGTTGATTGTTTGTTTATAATTGTTACGGATGATTGTATTCGATGTTAGGCTTAAGAAAACTGGCAGACTTCCATTGGTAACTTGCTTGAACGTCTTAAGAAACATGATCGGAGGTGTACTACGATTTTTGGTTGTATTTAATGCGTAGGAGAATTCTAATGATCCCATGTTAGGAGCTTCTAACGGCTCGACATAGGAGTAAAGTAGGATCCTATAGAGTTAGGGAATATTGTACACGGCCCTACGACTAGTATTAACGAATATGACCCGTCATCCATGCAATTGTAACAAGCTAATCAACCTGTAAAAGATATCTAGGGAGTAATGAAATCTAAGTAAACACAACTTTCCTCATTATTGTTTCCACCACATTAGTTTAATAGTTTCATTTTCATTTTTGTTATTTTATTTTGATTGCATTAGTAGTTAATTGGGTTAGTTGGCTAGCAACTAATTCCACCCACTCCTTCAAAACCCGAGATTTTACTTGCTTTCATAAAAATAAAAAAATACAAAAAAAATCATCCCTCACCTCTAGACCTAGTTTAGTAGGCTTTCTAATCATAGCGACACTATTCCTGAGTTGAACGATCAATCCTCCGGTACTTGTCACTATACTATACTACAACGATCAGGTACACTGCCTGGTGGGGGTTGTAAGCTTCTCAAGATCCCTTGAGAGGTAAAACCTGTATGCCTAGATCCAGATCTGATGCAGTCATGTCTATTTCTGTTCTGGGCCGTCACTACTTTTACTCTTGACGGCCTTGTTCTGACGCCGTCACGTTTTCACTGGGCCGTCATCATTTTTGCTCCTGACACCGTCACCAAATTGCTCTTGACGCCGTCAGATACTGTTCCCAGCAAGGAAAATTAAGTCTTTGCTGTTTTCTTCACT
Source organism: Artemisia argyi (assembly GCA_030686995.1). Lineage (NCBI taxonomy): Eukaryota > Viridiplantae > Streptophyta > Magnoliopsida > Asterales > Asteraceae > Artemisia > Artemisia argyi. The sequence goes on along the minus strand of CM060709.1, from coordinate 220,830,665 downwards.
TTTATGCTCCAAAAACGTCCAAAATGCTTGCTTTTCCAGAATTCACTCCAAAAGTACCTAAAATTACAAAAGGAACGAGTTAGGGCAATAATTGATCAAATAAATTCCAATTCCGGCTTAAATGACCCCCTAAAAACGGATCATTTTTCGCCTCATCAATTGCTATGGTTACGATCGGTCGATAATTACGCGGTAACCATAAAAGTGTACCCAAAGCTATTAAAGTTAACTAATTTTCCTACTTCAAAACGATAAGCACATGCCTAGACCATTTTATTCAAGTTTATTTCTAGATCCCCAAATATTAATTCAAAACCATTAATCAAATGATTCCTAACTAATTAACAAAAACATTAATGATTCAACAAAGGTATCAATTAACGTGGTCAATAACATGAAACAAATCGTAAAAACCTAGATCTTAAAATATTCAACTCATAACCTTAATTAAAAATTGAAAAATTGAAAATTTAAAAGAGATTAAGAAGCAATTACCAGCTATTGTGGATCCTATTATTAAAAAGATGGAAGTGACAACTATAGATTCTTCATAAACCCTCTCAAAAATTAAACTCTAACCTATTATTAAGAAGATGGAATTGCCAAACAAAACGCTAAAGAAAATGGGATTGCAATTACACAAGATTCTTATTATTTATTTTTTGTTAAAAATGGTTTCATTTGTTTATTTTGATCGAGTTCATATGATTTTGTTGGAATTTTATAAGGTTTGGAATGCTTGTAAGTTACGACTATGTTGGTGATGTGTGTATTTAATTGTTGGTTGCGTGTTATGAAATGTTGTGGTTCGAAATCACTAAAAAATGCACGTTTTTTTCCCACAAAAAGTTACTAGCGTTAAGTATGAATTTTTTTGGTTTAACAAAAAAAGGGAATAACAGGATTGGTAACGATTTTCTAGTATTGAATATTGGTACCGGTTCTGGTACCGAAATCTCATTTGGTACGATGTCGGTACCCCCTTTTATGCTCGGAAAAAAAATGGTACCACAAATTTGGTATGGGTTCGGTACCAATCTGGTACCGTGCTCATCCCTAATGGAAGATTATGTTTAGATTTGCAAGGCACCACAAAAGACAAACAAGAGAAACCCCTGGCAGGGATTGTTCTCTTAAAGAGGGATGGTTCCTTTAATAGTTAAGGAAACAATAGATTCGTCCAGGAGCATCCGGCTCTCTTGTTGCCTATAAATAATGGCTCATTTAACACCTTTCAACTCACCTCTTTTCACTCAATTTTCTGCATACTTCCACCACTTCTAAACCTCTTTTCTTTGATCATTATACTTGTTTAAATTCATTTAAAGTGAGTTCAAGATGCAAGTGAAGAACACAAATTATCATCAAGATATGAAGTGTTTATTTTATGTATTTGTAACATTTGTTACACCATTCTTGTATGTCATCATACATCAACGTAGTGTTTGGTATGTATGAATCGAAATTGGAATGAAATAAATCATTACGATAGAATAGAAAAATGTTGTTTGTTTTGAGTTTTGTAATGGAATGGTTTATTCATTAGTTCATTCCATTACGCCCGTAACCACCAATTTCATTACATAGCCACCCCCATTTTCTTCATTCCATTACGACATTAAATCACATTTTGTCATATTTCATTTATTTCATTCCTTTCAAATGTTCATTGCATCATATCACACAACATGTGTAAATGCTTTATTACATTTTAATATAGCAACCAAATAAGTAAATGGAACAGTAATGACTCATTCAATTACTATGTTCTTTCCATTACTTTGTTGTAACACCCCCAAAATTTGATACAGCGGAAGACTCAACAAGCTTTCGGGGTGCTACGGGGATTGGTATCCAACACAAGACATAATAGAACGAGATAAAGTAAACATAATAAAAACGCAACCAAAACGGGGTTTTAAAGTTTACATTTATCCCAACATCATTCAGAGTCAGGCCCAAAAGAAAATAAAAGTAGGTCCATAATTCAATATCAGAGTTTAGAAAAATAGATCCATAAACCAGAAACCTTAGCCGAGCCTTCCAATCCATGCATCTGTATCATCACTTAATTACCTGAGAAAACATGCTAAAAGTCAGCTTTCGCTGGTGAGATCATAGGTTTAAGTTCATCTAACAATATAGTGGAAATATACGCAAAACGCTTGCTAGCTAGACTAAGGATTCACTAAAAGCCTGCGGATACCCTCCGCTCCAATCATAACACACGGATACCCTCCGTTCTAACATAGATATTCGGGTAACCCCCGCAATACCAATAAATACTCGGATAACCTCCGAAGTATTAATAACCTATAGGTGCACACTACAGTATCTAAATAAGCCAACCTTGAATAGTACACACAAAACCGTGTGACTAAAGCTGACAATTCACCAATAACTAAATAAGCCAACCTTGAATAGTACACACAAAATATATGTGACTAAAGCTGACAATTCACCCTAGTCCATACGCATAGCAAGTTTTAGAAAGAATATAGAAGCGATAATAGTCCACATAAATAATTTGCACGTTTCTCACCCCAAGTATTGAAAACATAGTTCAAGAGTAAAAGTGGGGCTATGACTCACCTCAAGTCCAGAAAATAGCAAGAAGAAGTCGGTAGAAGTAAGATGTATAGTAACTCACAAGACGCCAACTACGGACTCGGCACGACCTAACAATATCAACTCGTTCAGAAATCATTTCCTCAAATTCAAAATATTCCCAAACCCGGACGTAATCCGTTTTATTTTCCGAAAATCCATTTCGTAATAGTTTGGTGTATTTTCGTTTGGTATCCATACGGGTGGTGGGTCGACACAAACAAACCAAAAAGGTCACACAAAAGAATAATAAAATAAACTATAGATCTAATATTAGCCCAATATATCATTTAAATAAATCGCCAAAGTTTATCAAATCCGTCGATCTGATAATTCCTCATATTTATTTACGTAACATACCGTTCCAAGATTACACCCGATCCTAAGGCACATAGCACAATAACACTATATGGTATATATCGTAGTTTAATAAATTCCTTATATACATCGTCAAATTGGCCAGATTTTCCGATATATATATTCGCAATTTATTACTCTTTACATATACCACAACCTATGGGCGTCGTAAGATACGATGCCCATTAATATACTCATTTCGTATAGCCAAATAACCCGGTTCAACCTTTCGGTTAAGTAGTTATTTAGTTATAGAAAACGCTTATATTAATCGTCATATATCCGTGACAACACGTAAGTCACAAATAAAACTTACTTGAACTCGAGTGACCACGACTCCGCATAACTCGATAGGTTTACTCGTTATATATATAAAATGACATTTTATTTAATATTTAGTAATTGTCGATAGTTTCTCATTTTATAACACATTTTTTTATGATAATACTTCCAATAATATTACGCTACTCTCGTAGCCTAATATATATTTAGTCGTATTATTTATAATATGACTCGTGATTTTTTATTATTATTAATATACGCATTTATAAAGTTATATATCCGTTATTCACGTCTATATATTTATATAAACGTTTATATTACCAATAACTATTATTACGAGTTTTATTATTTATGTTTTAATTGTAAATAGTTATCGAGTCATACGAAATGGTCACATGTCCGAGTCATGACTCTCGGCTCATTGTCCAAGTCCAAAGTAATAAGCAATAGTCATAAATATCAATACATCTCCGTCCAACACAATCCCAATCCACGTGCTACAACAATAGGGTCCGACTACGGCACCCGACTAACCTATCTCTGTCAATCTAAGTGACCGTCTCACAATCGGTCCCCCAATAGCACATTTCGTCAACACTTCTCAATACCACTACCCAATATCCAATGTCGAGACCAAACATGGTCTCGACCCACATGTATTCGGCCAAGAAATAAAATAAACAACCAACCAATTACAAAACCAAGTTACACTAAAGAAACAATACACTCAAGGTCACACTCGGGTTGGTTTACCAAGCCAACCCCGAGTCTACACGACTCGACTGAGTCGCGGTAAACACCACGAGCCAAGAGGGGTTCGAACCAAGTACCAAGGGTCACAAAAAATGGCTCCAAGGAGCACTCCATAATGCCAATTCGACCATGAGGGTCTCGGCAACAACAACAATAACACGGCTTCGAGCCGCGACTCCCATGAGTCGAACCAAGCATACCAACGAGAGCAAGTATTCAAGAGCCAAAACCACGGCTCATAATAACAAGAAATCAAGCACCATGGCTCGAGTCAATATCCAAGCCGTGAGTCATGGACTCACGGTTCGAACCAAACCCACCAAATAACAACCCGGATACCAAACCTTTTAATAAAAATGAGTTTCCAACAAAAACCCATAAGTATTTCCGTTTTTAAGTGAAAACCCATTCGGATCTTAAACCCATCGTGACCAAGGGTCACGTTTTAACAAAAATGAGAGTCACACTCGCCTCACCTTCGATCAAATAAGCTCTAAACCGTAAAACCCTTCGATAATAACCAATTGGTGGTAAAATATGGTGATGATTCGTGATGAAAATGATGTTATAGGCGCGTGTTGGAGTGGATCTAAAAGATTAGATGGTGGAGATCACGAAAATGGTGGTGGTTTGTAGTGGTGGCCGGCGGTGTGATGTTTATGGCCGGAAAATATGGCAGCGGCTAGGGTTGAGGGAGAAGAGAGAATGAGAGAGAGATAAGTGAGTGAGGGTGTTGTGTTGTGTGACAAAAACCGGACCACAAGGACCTATTTTGTGGTTCACTCTTTTTAATTTTTTTTTTTTTTTTTTTTTTTTTTTTTTTTTTTTTTTTGTAAAGTTTATAAATAATAATAATAATAATAGTAAAAATAGTAATTATAATATTACTAGTTGTGTTGAGTGGGTAAAGTGGGTAAATGTAAAACATACGGCCCGAAACCCGAACTCATTTCAAACTTCAATATCTCCCGAAAAACATCCCGTAAATAATTAAATATCGTCGGACTCGTAAAACGAATCATAAAATTTCCCGTTAGGTAAACCTAGTGCCGGAGTCAACGTAGTACCAGTGAGAATTTTAAAAACATACATCATCACGTAAATTCCATAATGAATTATTAAAATAATTCACAATTCCATAACGTCATAAAATATAATTATCCATAAAATTGGTCTTACAAGTTCGTTGTGAATAAAATTCCAAATAAAAATTATAAATGAACTTTAACGTAATGCGGGTTTTCAAAATAGCTCCCTAAATTACCGGTTGTCACATCCTCCCAGTCTCAGAAGAAACCCGTCCCGGGTTTCTCTCAGAACAATTGGTATACGAAGTGAAAAGCTTCGGATATTTCTTCCGGAACTCGTCCTCACGTTCCCACGTAAATTCTGGTCCGTGTCGGGAATTCCAACGAACCTTGACGAGCGGAATGCGACTTCGCTTGAGTCGTTTAACTTCACGATCTAAAATCTCAATTGGCTCATCCACAAAATTCAATTTCTCATCAATACGAATATCCTTCATCGGAATAATAGGCATCTCATCAGAAAGACATTTCTTCAAATTACTAACGTGAAACACGTCGTGAACTTTACTCAGTTCATGTGGTAATTCCAACCTATAAGCCACGGGCCCAATTCTTTCTAAGATAAGAAATGGTCCAATGTAGCGTGGGTTGAGTTTTCCACGTTTCCCGAAACGTATCACACCCTTCCAAGGCGAGACTTTCAGCATCACTTTGTCTCCAACCTGGAACTCTAAGGGTTTACGTCTCTGATCGGCGTAACTTTTCTGCCTATCTCTGGCTGCTTGCAACCGATCACGAATCTGAGCTACTTTTTCTGTAGTTTCCAAGATAAGTTCAGAGCCTGTGAGTTGGCTATCTCCAAATTCTGCCCAACCAATAGGCGAACGACATTTTCGACCATACAAAGCTTCAAATGGTGCAACTTTAAGACTTGTGTGGTAGCTATTATTATAGGAGAATTCCGCAAGGGGTAAATACTTCTCCCAGCCTTTACCAAAGTCTATGATACATGCACGAAGCATATCCTCTAAAGTCTGAATGGTCCTCTCACTTTGACCATCGGTTTAGGGATGATATGCAGTACTCATATCAAGTCTCGTCCCCAAAGCCGTTTGAAGTGATCGCCACAAAGCTGACGTAAAACGGCTATCGCGATCAGAAATAATCGATATCGTGACTCCATGACGAGAAATAATTTCCTTCACATACAACCTCGCAAGTTTATCCACACTATCATCTTCACTAATTGCTAGGAAATGAGCAGACTTTGTCAGACGATCCACAATTACCCAGATAGCGTCACAACCGCTAGCTGTCCTCGGTAATTTGGTAATGAAGTCCATTGTAATCCGCTCCCATTTCCAGACTGGAAGTTCTGGTTGCGTCAGTAATCCTGACGGTCTCTGATGTTCGGCATTAACCTTAGAACATGTCAAGCACTTACTAACATACGATGCTATATCTGCCTTCATGTTTGACCACCAATATAACTTCTTAAGATCCTGGTACATCTTGTTAGACCCAGGATGAATAGAGTACCTTGACTTATGCGACTCATGCATAATTAACTCCCGAATTCCTCTATATAAAGGTACCCAAATCCGATCTCCAAAACATAGTAATCCATCAGAACGCTTAACAAATCCTTTCTCATTCTCAGCCATCCCAAATATATTCTCAACAGATCAGTTTTCTGCTTTCAACGCTTCCGTTTGAGCTTCAAGTATTTGAGACGGTAATGGCGATACGATCTCGTAATGGTGGTATTCTTTCCTTTCGACTAAGAGCATCAGCAACAACGTTTGCTTTACCAGGATGGTAGCGAATTTCGCAATCATAATCGCTTAGCAACTCAATCCAACGTCGTTGTATCATATTGAGCTCTTTTTGATTCAAGATGTGTTTTAGACTTTTATGGTCAGTGAACACAACACACTTTGTTCCATACAAGTAATGTCTCCATATCCTCAAGGCGAAAACCACAGCACCTAACTCCAAATCATGAGTGGTGTAGTTTTTCTCATGCTTTTTGAGCTGTCGGGAAGCATAAGCTATCACTTTCTCTCGTTGCATTAATACGGCTCCCAAACCTTTATGCGAAGCGTCACAATAGACGACGAAATCCTCGTTACCTTCCGGTAATGCTAGGATCGGAGCACTACACAACATCTTCTTAAGTAATTGAAATGCTTCCTCTTCTTTATCTCCCCATTCATACATGACACTCTTTTGAGTCAATTTGGTTAATGGTTTAGCTATCTTCGAAAATCCCTCGATGAATCTTCGGTAATAACCGGCTAAACCTAAAAATTGACGAACTTCTGTTGGGGTCGTAGGCGCAGCCCAATCTTTTATTGCCTCAATCTTAGCGGGATCCACATGGACTCCTTGCCTATCAATTACATGACCCAAAAATTGTACCGTCGGAATCCAAAATTTGCATTTAGAAAACTTGGCATAGAGTTTCTCCTTCCTGAGCAATTCTAAGATAAGTTTTAGATGCTCCTCATGCCCCTTCTCACTCATCGAATAAATTAGAATGTCATCGATGAACACAATCACGAACTTATCTAAGTAAGGCTTACACACCCGATTCATGAGATCCATGAATATCGCCGGTGCGTTAGTCAACCCAAACGGCGTCACCTGAAACTCGTAATGCCCGTAACGGGTTCTGAAAGCCGTTTTCGGAATATCTTCCTCGCGAACTCGAAGTTGATGATATCCCGATCTCAAATCGATCTTCGAATACACACTCGATCCTTGTAGTTGGTCGAACAAGTCGTCGATCCTCGGTAACGGGTATCTATTCTTCACCGTTAACTTGTTCAGCTCTCGGTAATCAATGCACATACGAAACGATCCATCCTTCTTCTTCACGAATAAGACTGGGGCTCCCCAAGGTGAAGAACTTGGTCTTATGAATCCTTTTTCGGCTAACTCCACCAATTGTTTTGACAACTCTTCTAGCTCGGTAGGTGCAAGACGATAAGGCGCTCGTGCTACAGGTGCAGCACCAGGTATCAACTCAATCTGAAACTCCACTTGCCTAGTCAGCGGGATTCCCGGCAAATCATCGCGAAACACATCAGGAAAATCACGAACTATAGGCACATCTCCAATGCACCTTTCCTTTTTCTTCGTCCCTCCTTTCTCAGAAATTTGAGCTAAGAAAAGGTAACATCCTTTCTCCATTAGCTTTGGCAATTTAGTGCAAGAAATAACTGCTAACCGGGATGGGCTCCTCGAATCCTTTCGATCTCCTAATATATTTAGGATTTCCTTTCCGTAAGGTACACGCACGATCTTCTCGTCGCAAAGTATGTGAGCACGATACTTCGACAACCAATCCATACCAATGATGACATCAAACTTCCTAACGTGACGGGTAGAAGATCTATGTTGAAAGGGTGGTTCAAGAAATTTAACGTGCAACCGCGAATGATGGTATTAATCCTTTCTATATTCCCATTTGCTAACTCTATATCATATCCAATTCGTAAGGCCATCGGGGGTTTCTCTAGTAAGGGTGCAAACGTAGTGGACACAAAACTCCTATCGGCACCAGTATCAAATAGTATGGAAGCATAACGATTATTGAGAAGGAACGTACCAGTAACGATGTTCGGATCTTCTCCTCTCTCGTTCCCGAGTGCATACACTCTTCCCTGAGCAGCTCCAGCTTCCACACGTTAGTCCCCGTTATCTTGTCGTCTACGGTTTCCTCCAGCTCCACGGTTTCCATGATTGTACCCATTACCACCCGAGCCTTGAGTTCCTCGGTTCCACGATTCTCTACACTCGTTCCTATAGTGTCCCTTCTTTCCACACCCATAACAAGTAACGTTTGTCTTATTTCTCATCTCAGGAGCAGCTTGAACCATAGCAAGAGGTCGAGCTCTACAATCCTTAGCTGTGTGTCCTTTCTTTGAGCAGTTCTGGCATTTCACACTACACCATCCAGTATGATACTGGTGGCAAAGACCACACGTGGGTGCATCACCGTTCTGGTTCTTCTTATCTCCATTCCCGATAGCATAAGCCTTAGCTTGTCTCTTGCTTCGGTGATCATTACCCTTAGAGTGATGGTCTCTCTTTCTCTTTCCATTCTTCTCCTTATCAGCTCCTTCCAATTCCAACGAATCCATAAGTTGTTGAGCAATTGTGATTGCCTCATGGATGTTTGCAGGCCTAGCAGAAATCACATCATTCCTTGTAGCTACAGGCAACCCATCAGTATACCTCTCGATCTTTTGAGTCTCAGTTTTTACCATATCTGGGCAAAGCAAGGCCAACTCCTGGTAACGACGATTGTAAGTCGTCATATCATTACCTTTCACCTTGTGGTTCCAAAACTCAATCTTTAGCTTCTTAACCTCATTCCTTGGGCAATAAGTCTGAATCAGCAGAGACTTAAATTGCTCCTAAGTCATGGCATAAGCTACATCACTCCCAACGGAATTTTGGTAATTGTTCCACCAAGTTAAAGCTTCATCCTTGAAAGTAAAAGAAGCAAACTTTACCTTCGCATTCTCCGCACAACCACTGACATTGAACACTGACTCAGTCTTCTCAATCCATCTGACCAAGTAAACCACTCCTTCAGTTCCACCAAACTCAATGGGTCCACAAATCTTGAACTCCTTGTACTGACATCCATTAGCACGAACAAGTGGAAAAGTTCCAGCAGAATTGTTGGAATGATTTGACTTAGCTAGTAGTTCAGCAACTCTTTGCTCCACAAGTTGATTGATCATAGCTTGATCCACAGTAGGTGCATTAAGTGGAACATGATCGTTGTCTCCCTGAACATCAACATTTTGATTCCTGTTGTTGTGGTTAGTAGTGTCCAGGTTGTCAGGAGTAGGGGTTTCAACATTTCGAGTAGGTCGGCGTCCTCGACGACCAGGGGTAGTCACTGCAGGACCAGTTCTGGTAGCTCTAATAGGGTTTCGTCATGGGGCCATTGATCTGACACATCATACAAGTTCATGAGTCTCCAATAGAACTTATCAATATGCTCAACAAAAGTAATTCAACGAAGCCAAGTCATGGAAAGAATAGCATCAATACACCACAAAACATCAATAAAGCGAATAGGGACTCAATTTTCATAATACCCAAAAATCACATAATACCATATACTAATAACCATCAACCATACAATAGAGATTCAACATCGTTCCTCTACTGGAAAACACAAAACATACTAATCGTTCCCAAAAGAGACGAATACTGAACAAAATACATCAAAATATGATAACTAGCTTTTCTAACCGAACACTTCTCGGTGTAGAAAGCAACAAGACAACATAACCCAAGCAACTAGCCACGCTGATGGCGGAGGCTCCTCAACTCCTGCCTCAAGCCATCAAGATCTCTCCATAAAGATCCTAGCTCCACGCTATGGGTGTCGCTGTCTCTCCTGAGGTCTGCCACCTCCTTCTCTAACTCGGTGTTCCGCTGCCATAACTTGCGGTCGGCCTCTCGAGCTGTGGCAAAACCTCGTTGTAAACTCCCAATGTGCTCGTGAATCTCCATCAAAACTCTCCTCATCTCAATCGACCTGCCCTCAACAACAGTCATGTCAACTCTCAAATCCGCTATTAACTCTCCAATAACTCTCTCAAGTCGATTAGATAATCGCGAGATCTTCTCGCCTTGGGCAGTAATCTGAGCCCACATCCTGCCACTCTCACCTAACTCTGCCTGCACAGCAGAAACCTCAGAAGATGCATCCGACGTGTCACAACTCGTAATTTCCAGTCATTTTCCAAACCTCGATAATTTACTATTCACAAATTACTATTCATCGATCACTATTCATCGTTTTACTATTCATCATTTTTTAGGTCAATTTGACATTTCGAGAAACATTCAGAAATTTTACTATTCACTTGACACTATTCATTCCCGGAAGAAAACCACTATTCACGTGCATTACTCATGTCATCGTAAATTTAGTTTACGAGTATTCAAATTCGCGTAACCGTATTGGTTCAGGAGCGAATTCATGCATTATCATTTGGGACATCTCATACAGACTAGAAATAGTCTACGTATCATCATATGGCACTTGCATACTATTCCACTCGTAAGATAACTAAATTAATACTTTTGATATAAGTAACGATTTACGTATGTTTATTTTAAATAAACACTAATACGCGAACTATAAACGTGACTAACACGTCCGACACTCCCGACTATGATCCCAATATATTTTTATATTCATTTTAATAATATAAAAGTTATATTATTAATTTACCCGGTGTTTTGAAACCAATTGCTATATTTTCCGGTAAACGACTATAATTACGTCGAATCACGATATTTCAACCCGATAATTATTTTAACACCCGATTCTCATCAGGAATATTATTTTACAATTTTACAAATTCATTATATTTTAGTTTGTCTCGTTACGATTTATTTCTAGTTAACTCGGTACCCGATAACACCCAATACACAACTATATCTAAGTAAATCTTACACTTGGGGACCAAGGCTTTAATTACCCATGTTTCCTCCCCTTTTTCTTCCTTGATTGCCGCCCCATGTCCCCCCCCCCCCCTCCTAGCTAATCCATGTTATATTTTTATTAGCAAAGACCATAAGGACTTTTGAAAATATCTATCTCTTCATTCTTTCATTTGGATACTTCAAGAAAACCCATTTTTCTCTTCTTCCTCTCCATCATTTTCGGCCAAACCAAGAACACCCTCAAAAATCCATCATTTTTCCAAGATCAAGTGATAATCTAGGTTATTTAGTACTTCTTGTTAGGGTTTTGAAGTTTAAACACAAGGTTTTGCAAGTTTTTCATCTCCACTAGTCCACTAATCTTCAAGTAAGTATGTCAAACTAATTTTCCTAATTTTATCAAGTTCTTATTTTGTTCATATGGTTTTTATACAAGATCTTATGCATTTGATAGCTTATACCACTTTATTTTTACAAACTTATAACTTTTGAACCCTAGAAAATGTATATGGTTAGATCCTTGTTAGATCTACTTGATTTGTGATGTTTAGGAACCCATGACACCCTAAGAAGGTGTATGGTAGGATTAGACTAGTTTTGTGGTGATTGAAAGTGGTTTGGTTGAAGTAGAAACTAGATTGAAACCTTGAAAATGGTTTTTGAACAAGTAAAAATACATGCTGTACTATTTTGGTTCACCCAGAAAACTCCGAATTTACACAGTAACTTTTGATAATATTTTTAGAAAATACTTTCAAAAACGAAGCCGTGGGCGAAAGAACGGATTAAAACGAGTTAATAACGAAGGAGATATGATTTTCCGAATTTAACGACGAAAACTATTTTCTGAAAAACTGCATGCTGTTTGACAGTTTTCGACGGGCAAATAGAGGCGTTAAACGTAACCTAGAGGAGCCGAGCTATTGAAAATATATTAGTACTTACTAAAACGAATCCGTGGATATAAAGAACGAGGAAAATGAGCTTAAAACGACCAAGTTATACCCGTTTTAACATCGTCAAAACTATATATATATTTTGTCACTACTAGAAAATAATAACTTACGCACCAAATGGTATATTTTCTAGAAATATTACTAAGAACTATATTCTTAACAAATGAAATACGTATGACCCAAAGGAATATTTATACAACTTAACGACGTTATTTTAAGGTTTTCGATATGAGGAATAGAACGCTAACATTTTTATACGATATATTACGACAAGTTTTTATAACTCCATTGGGACTTATTTTTCCTAAGTATGGAAACTATTTTACTATGACAATAACTAGTGTTTCCAAGTCACGAGTGGTATAGGCATCATGTGCATGTGCATTCATTTCATCACGTCATGATCTAAGGTAGATCGTTATTACTCATATTAGGTTGCGGTTAGAGATCGTGCCTCACTTCAGTGTATCCATTGTTGTCATTGTAGCTATCGCTCCAGGTGAGTCATAGCCCCTACTTTTTCAATTGTTTTGGTAAACTCTTTGGGGGAGAATACATGCTCGTTTTACTTAAAACGCATTACTTGTTTTACCTGGTTGATTTCTCAAATATTTCTAGCTTTATCTAAATATATATTAGATCACCTGCACTTCATTAGTATGCTTGGCTACCGGTATTTCCTTGGCATATTTAATCACCTGCATTCATTGGTATGTTTGATTTCCTGTATTTCATGGGATTGATTATCCTTGTTCATATGACCTCATAGTCCCCATTTGTTCTTATATGCTCATTGTAATACTGTGGTATTCCCCACTTGGCTGTGATGTCAAACGTAATATTGTGGTATTCCCCACTTGGCTGTGATGTCAAACGTATTGTGGTATTCCCCACTTGGCTGTGATGTCAAACGTAATATTGTGGTATTCCCCACTTGGCTGTGATGTCAAACGTAGTATTGCTGTTTCCCTACTTGATTGACCTATATGTCCATTGTAATACTGTGGTATTCCCCACTTGGCTGTGATGTCAAACGTAATATTGTGGTATTCCCCACTTGGCTGTGATGTCAAACGTATTGTGGTATTCCCCACTTGGCTGTGATGTCAAACGTAATATTGTGGTATTCCCCACTTGGCTGTGATGTCAAACGTAGTATTGCTGTTTTCTTACTTGACTGAATTGCGATGCCTTTGCATCAACCTTATTACGGGTTTTCCCGCTTGACTGATTTATCATATGGCCTCATTGACTGAATTATTTATATAGCCGTTTTGCTATATTTATCTGGGAATTTGGATATCATATTACTTTTGTTCGCGTAGACTTTAATACATTTGGCAGTGGGTTGTAAACACACAGGTTACAAGTCTCTTATGGCGGGACTTGCAACTGAGTGGATTTACGATGCCTTTGCTGGGCGATCTTTTCTTTATAGGCATTCTTTGTTAAACAAACTCTATGAACTCACCAACCTCGTGTTGACACTTTAGCATGTATTTTCAGGTTTTAAGCATATGGTACGCTACGGGAGGTTTTGGCAGGGCATGGCATGGTCATAGAAGACTCTGATTATTCATATGGTGACCGTTTCAAACTATTTTAAGGGCCTACTTCCGCACTACTTTTAACGATGTAAATTTAACATTTTTGACTTAACTATTTTATTCTAAATGATTGAAGTGAAAACCATTTTTGAACTTGTGTTGTAATACCAATTGAGTTACACCCCAGCTACACGTATGCTTCCGCTGGACCCGATTTTGGGGGTGTGACAGATTGGTATCAGAGCTTTGGCTATAGCGAACTAAGTGTTTTTAAAACCTAGACTATAGCTACTTTTACGAAAAACTTAACCCTATGACCGTCACGTGCCTGCCTGCCAAGCTGATGCCTCACTTGTGGTTTGTTGCTGACTTAGGTGATGAGACTTGTGTCTCATTATCTGGTATATTATGTTCATTTATTCTAGTTGATTACTATCATTGTCTTTCATATAAGCACGTTCACGTATCATATATGTCACCGCGTTATGTTTTCCCTTGCATAGCTTCATCATTTGATGTCGAGTTTGGTCACCTGCCTTAGTCTTTCTGAACGTCTTGGTCTTGTGAAGGACATAGTATTAGTATAACTGAGCTGAGTATTTCAAAATTCATGGAACCTCGGTGGAATATAGACTAGTCACCTATATTCAACCCGGGATAGTGGGACATAGGCTGACTACCTATGTCTGACTCAGAGATGAATTTTGCAACACTAAGAATGGTTATGATAAAATTTTGTCTGGATTGAATTCTCTACTCAATTTCGAAATGCTTCATTTACGTGTGTGTATACTCTCGTTGTCATAACATTCCTACCTTTCATCACTTCGTGAACCACCGATTGGAGACGGGTTAACTGGCCATTTCATCTCATAAATCTTCATATTTATACACAATGCACTTACATTTTCTTTTATCACAATCTCGTTTTGTCGCGTTTGTCTCAGTCTTTTCCCTTCTCACCATCACTATCATTTCCTTTTCCCCACCCCCATATATATATATGGAATTAGCTAACACTCTATAGATTCCGATGTCACTCATCCCTCACTACTCCCTATATTGATAAGTGGATATTATCAATGACCTCCCTAGGAAAGAATTTCCATACCTTATATGAGAAGGATCCCTTGGTACATTAAGACCATTTAAAACTCAACAGAAATCTCAAGATATCACAAAACTATTCGAACCACTATCACTGGCCTAATCACCAAAAATTCCATCATCTGGAAAGTATTGGCTTAACTAAATTATAAGGATTAGTTTCGATACGAGTGCTCGCTAAGCAACACCATAGAGATAAATCCAACGTTTTAACCGAGACTATAAATTGAACATGTCCTCACCAATAGCCCTTATTCAAACGTGTTAGACACCTATGCCTTTGTGCAGACATACATACCTGACTATTTTATCCTCTTAATATTTTCACTTTTAAATGGATTTTTCTCCAAACTATAGTTATGCAAAACATATATCTTGTAAGAAATACTTTTCTAAGGCACTTATTTTGACAAACAAATTTCTTTTGGTTAATCTTTTACAAAACTACTAGATGCTAAGAAATTTTAAACTTCGATTTTTGGTAAATCATATTATCCATCTTGTGTTGAAAACAGTCCTATCTTGCATAACTATTAAATTTTGAAACATTAAGAAAAATGTTACTTAGAAAGCCGTTTGCTTAAAAATTGTAAATTCATTTACTCAGGGGAGGTTTATGAACAAAACACACAATCTCAAAACAAACTTTGAAAATCAATCACTATAATACATCACTTATACCTTTAGGATTTTGTGATTTGATGACATAGAACTTGGGGAAAATCTTAGTAATGGAGACTAAGCATCGTAGGTGGAGAAAGACTCAATTCATGACATTCCTGCGGAGGAATCACAACCTTATCCTAAACTATTATTTTCAACAACACCCTTGATGGACCTAACCTTGTAAGCCTTTCGAAACAAGATTCATGATACCTATCTCAATTACTCCTAATAGAGGAACTTGATCCATCTCGAACTCCTAGCGATTACATTATGTTTCTTTTGGAACTACACCACCTATCATCTGTAGACCATTGGTCAGAATTTGAGATTGATTTAAACATAGGGAGATATGCCCAAATCGGGTGTGATTGACACTAGAAATGGTTGGATTAACCATTTACCATAAACCAAATTCAGTTGCAACCATAGTTATCACACGAGCTTAGAGACTACACCATTCGAAGCACTCTATGGTCGAAGTGTCAACATCCATTGACGGATCAAAACTTGGAAAAGCTCAACTCACTAGTCCCATAAGCATTCATGAAATAACCAGAAATTTCCTACAAGTCAAGAATCAATTACAAATTCTATAAGTTGTAAACCATTAAAACGTCAAGTTGGTAGCCAGATCATGTTGAAAGTTCTGCCTAGGAAAGGCATGATATCATTCAGAAAACTGGGAAAGTTGAACCCGATATACACTGGACCACGTAATATTTCAGACAAGAGTAGGCCTGGTGGCCGTCAGACTTGAGCCTTGTTAGAGAACAACCGGATTACACAACCATGTTTCACCTATTCAAATCTCAGGAAATGACTTTCAGATTAGTCACTCGTGATCCCATTTGGAAAGGAACCCAACCTAAGAACAAACGTAGACTTGGTAATAACCAATAGAAATCATGGACTGTTAGGTCAAACAGTTGAAGCGGAGTCGAATTCCTATCGTGGAAGTTCGCTGGAATTCTCAATTATTATCATCTTTCACCAATATACTTCAGAGACCAACCAAAACTGAACTTCGGGACGAAGTTCCTGTTAGAAGGGAAGACTGTCACAACTCGTAATTTCCAGTCATTTTCCAAACCTCGATAATTTACTATTCACAAATTACTATTCATCGATCACTATTCATCGTTTTACTATTCATCATTTTTTAGGTCAATTTGACATTTCGAGAAACATTCAGAAATTTTACTATTCACTTGACACTATTCATTCCCGGAAGAAAACCACTATTCACGTGCATTACTCATGTCATCGTAAATTTAGTTTACGAGTATTCAAATTCGCGTAACCGTATTGGTTCAGGAGCGAATTCATGCATTATCATTTGGGACATCTCATACAGACTAGAAATAGTCTACGTATCATCATATGGCACTTGCATACTATTCCACTCGTAAGATAACTAAATTAATACTTTTGATATAAGTAACGATTTACGTATGTTTATTTTAAATAAACACTAATACGCGAACTATAAACGTGACTAACACGTCCGACACTCCCGACTATGATCCCAATATATTTTTATATTCATTTTAATAATATAAAAGTTATATTATTAATTTACCCGGTGTTTTGAAACCAATTGCTATATTTTCCGGTAAACGACTATAATTACGTCGAATCACGATATTTCAACCCGATAATTATTTTAACACCCGATTCTCATCAGGAATATTATTTTACAATTTTACAAATTCATTATATTTTAGTTTGTCTCGTTACGATTTATTTCTAGTTAACTCGGTACCCGATAACACCCAATACACAACTATATCTAAGTAAATCTTACACTTGGGGACCAAGGCTTTAATTACCCATGTTTCCTCCCCTTTTTCTTCCTTGATTGCCGCCCCATGTCCCCCCCCCCCCCCCCTCCTAGCTAATCCATGTTATATTTTTATTAGCAAAGACCATAAGGACTTTTGAAAATATCTATCTCTTCATTCTTTCATTTGGATACTTCAAGAAAACCCATTTTTCTCTTCTTCCTCTCCATCATTTTCGGCCAAACCAAGAACACCCTCAAAAATCCATCATTTTTCCAAGATCAAGTGATAATCTAGGTTATTTAGTACTTCTTGTTAGGGTTTTGAAGTTTAAACACAAGGTTTTGCAAGTTTTTCATCTCCACTAGTCCACTAATCTTCAAGTAAGTATGTCAAACTAATTTTCCTAATTTTATCAAGTTCTTATTTTGTTCATATGGTTTTTATACAAGATCTTATGCATTTGATAGCTTATACCACTTTATTTTTACAAACTTATAACTTTTGAACCCTAGAAAATGTATATGGTTAGATCCTTGTTAGATCTACTTGATTTGTGATGTTTAGGAACCCATGACACCCTAAGAAGGTGTATGGTAGGATTAGACTAGTTTTGTGGTGATTGAAAGTGGTTTGGTTGAAGTAGAAACTAGATTGAAACCTTGAAAATGGTTTTTGAACAAGTAAAAATACATGCTGTACTATTTTGGTTCACCCAGAAAACTCCGAATTTACACAGTAACTTTTGATAATATTTTTAGAAAATACTTTCAAAAACGAAGCCGTGGGCGAAAGAACGGATTAAAACGAGTTAATAACGAAGGAGATATGATTTTCCGAATTTAACGACGAAAACTATTTTCTGAAAAACTGCATGCTGTTTGACAGTTTTCGACGGGCAAATAGAGGCGTTAAACGTAACCTAGAGGAGCCGAGCTATTGAAAATATATTAGTACTTACTAAAACGAATCCGTGGATATAAAGAACGAGGAAAATGAGCTTAAAACGACCAAGTTATACCCGTTTTAACATCGTCAAAACTATATATATATTTTGTCACTACTAGAAAATAATAACTTACGCACCAAATGGTATATTTTCTAGAAATATTACTAAGAACTATATTCTTAACAAATGAAATACGTATGACCCAAAGGAATATTTATACAACTTAACGACGTTATTTTAAGGTTTTCGATATGAGGAATAGAACGCTAACATTTTTATACGATATATTACGACAAGTTTTTATAACTCCATTGGGACTTATTTTTCCTAAGTATGGAAACTATTTTACTATGACAATAACTAGTGTTTCCAAGTCACGAGTGGTATAGGCATCATGTGCATGTGCATTCATTTCATCACGTCATGATCTAAGGTAGATCGTTATTACTCATATTAGGTTGCGGTTAGAGATCGTGCCTCACTTCAGTGTATCCATTGTTGTCATTGTAGCTATCGCTCCAGGTGAGTCATAGCCCCTACTTTTTCAATTGTTTTGGTAAACTCTTTGGGGGAGAATACATGCTCGTTTTACTTAAAACGCATTACTTGTTTTACCTGGTTGATTTCTCAAATATTTCTAGCTTTATCTAAATATATATTAGATCACCTGCACTTCATTAGTATGCTTGGCTACCGGTATTTCCTTGGCATATTTAATCACCTGCATTCATTGGTATGTTTGATTTCCTGTATTTCATGGGATTGATTATCCTTGTTCATATGACCTCATAGTCCCCATTTGTTCTTATATGCTCATTGTAATACTGTGGTATTCCCCACTTGGCTGTGATGTCAAACGTAATATTGTGGTATTCCCCACTTGGCTGTGATGTCAAACGTATTGTGGTATTCCCCACTTGGCTGTGATGTCAAACGTAATATTGTGGTATTCCCCACTTGGCTGTGATGTCAAACGTAGTATTGCTGTTTCCCTACTTGATTGACCTATATGTCCATTGTAATACTGTGGTATTCCCCACTTGGCTGTGATGTCAAACGTAATATTGTGGTATTCCCCACTTGGCTGTGATGTCAAACGTATTGTGGTATTCCCCACTTGGCTGTGATGTCAAACGTAATATTGTGGTATTCCCCACTTGGCTGTGATGTCAAACATAGTATTGCTGTTTTCTTACTTGACTGAATTGCGATGCCTTTGCATCAACCTTATTACGGGTTTTCCCGCTTGACTGATTTATCATATGGCCTCATTGACTGAATTATTTATATAGCCGTTTTGCTATATTTATCTGGGAATTTGGATATCATATTACTTTTGTTCGCGTAGACTTTAATACATTTGGCAGTGGGTTGTAAACACACAGGTTACAAGTCTCTTATGGCGGGACTTGCAACTGAGTGGATTTACGATGCCTTTGCTGGGCGATCTTTTCTTTATAGGCATTCTTTGTTAAACAAACTCTATGAACTCACCAACCTCGTGTTGACACTTTAGCATGTATTTTCAGGTTTTAAGCATATGGTACGCTACGGGAGGTTTTGGCAGGGCATGGCATGGTCATAGAAGACTCTGATTATTCATATGGGGACCGTTTCAAACTATTTTAAGGGCCTACTTCCGCACTACTTTTAACGATGTAAATTTAACATTTTTGACTTAACTATTTTATTCTAAATGATTGAAGTGAAAACCATTTTTGAACTTGTGTTGTAATACCAATTGAGTTACACCCCAGCTACACGTATGCTTCCGCTGGACCCGATTTTGGGGGTGTGACACGACGCCACTGGACTAACATGTGGTGAATTAAACAGAAACGGATGGTCATGTGAAACAGGCTCAATCGGGTGTATAGGTGAGTCAGGCTCCTCAGCCTGAGCTGGTGGTACTAACACATCATCATCAGGCATCTCATCCTCCTGAGGGTCATCCTCCTCCTCAGGGTCATCATCATCACCCTGCTCAGCCTCCTGAGGGTCATCCTCCTCCTCAGGGTCATCAGCCTCATCCTCACCCTCGTACTCCTCCTCATCCTCGGAAGAGTACCTCATCAATCATCGTCTCCTAACAGGTGAACCATGTGGAGATGTGGTAGGTGATCTAGGATGACGACGCAATGATGTGGGTGGCGCCTCTGACAGAAGAGAGTGAGCATCAATCTGTAAAGGTGATAGAGTAGGGCGTACCGACATGCGTGCCGTAGCTCGGTGGGCAAAGCGTGGGGCCACACGAGCCAAATCCTAATGAAGAGTAAGCTGCCTCGATGTACCAGGGAGCCCTAGAGAAGATGAGGGTCCCTGCGTAGATGCAGCAGATGGTGCTGAAGTAGAAGCTGTCTGCGGCACAGTAGCTGAAAGCATGACAATCTGGTAAGGATCATCAGATGCCATAATGAACTGTGCAGGTAATACCGGTGCAGTAAGAATATCCTCGACAACATCGGGCATATGGGAGGCCATGGTCTGTGACAACGGTGTAGGGTAGGTGTAAATGTTTCAAAACAACTAAATCACAACTCAAAATACCATACCAAAAATCCTCATCAAATAATTCAATCATATAATCTCAATAAAGAATTTCAAACACCGCATTACTAAAACATTTATAAAACAATGAGACCATATAATTCCACGAAACGCCATCTTATTACTAAATCCATAACCTCAAATCATCTCAAGAAATCCCAATCTAACAATCATCTCAAATATCTCATAATACCTTAAATAATAGAAGATGCTTCGGCTTGGCGGGCTGGCGGGCAGTGGTCAAGGATTATTTTCTATAAAAATTCGGTTAAAGTTTAGGCGTTTATTTACCTAGTTCTCTATAACCTTGGCTCTGATACCAATCTGTAACACCCCCAAAATTTGATACAGCGGAAGACTCAACAAGCTTTCGGGGTGCTACGGGGATTGGTATCCAACACAAGACATAATAGAACGAGATAAAGTAAACATAATAAAAACGCAACCAAAACGGGGTTTTAAAGTTTATATTTATCCCAACATCATTCAGAGTCAGGCCCAAAAGAAAATAAAAGTAGGTCCATAATTCAATATCAGAGTTTAGAAAAATAGATCCATAAACCAGAAACCTTAGCCGAGCCTTCCAATCCATGCATCTGTATCATCACTTAATTACCTGAGAAAATGTGCTAAAAGTCAGCTTTCGCTGGTGAGATCATAGGTTTAAGTTCATCTAACAATATAGTGGACATATACGCAAAACGCTTGCTAGCTAGACTAAGGATTCACTAAAAGCCTGTGGATACCCTCCGCTCCAATCATAACACACGGATACCCTCCGTTCTAACATAGATATTCGAGTAACCCCCGCAATACCAATAAATACTCGGATAACCTCCGAAGTATTAATAACCTATAGGTGCACACTACAGTATCTAAATAAGCCAACCTTGAATAGTACACACAAAACCGTGTGACTAAAGCTGACAATTCACCAATAACTAAATAAGCCAACCTTGAATAGTACACACAAAATATATGTGACTAAAGCTGACAATTCACCCTAGTCCATACGCATAGCAAGTTTTAGAAAGAATATAGAAGCGATAATAGTCCACATAAATAATTTGCACGTTTCTCACCCCAAGTATTGAAAACATAGTTCAAGAGTAAAAGTGGGGCTATGACTCACCTCAAGTCCAGAAAATAGCAAGAAGAAGTCGGTAGAAGTAAGATGTATAGTAACTCACAAGACGCCAACTACGGACTCGGCACGACCTAACAATATCAACTCGTTCAGAAATCATTTCCTCAAATTCAAAATATTCCCAAACCCGGACGTAATCCGTTTTATTTTCCGAAAATCCATTTCGTAATAGTTTGGTGTATTTACGTTTGGTATCCATACGGGTGGTGGGTCGACACAAACAAACCAAAAAGGTCACACAAAAGAATAAAAAATAAACTATAGATCTAATATTAGCCCAATATATCATTTAAATAAATCGCCAAAGTTTATCAAATCCGTCGATTTGATAATTCCTCATATTTATTTACGTAACATACCGTTCCAAGATTACACCCGATCCTAAGGCACATAGCACAATAACACTATATGGTATATATCGTAGTTTAATAAATTCCTTATATACATCGTCAAATTGGACAGATTTCCCGATATATATATTCGCAATTTATTACTCTTTACATATACCACAACCTATGGGCGTCGTAGGATACGATGCCCATTAATATACTCATTTCGTATAGCCAAATAACCCGGTTCAACCTTTCGGTTAAGTAGTTATTTAGTTATAGAAAACGCTTATATTAATCGTCATATATCCGTGACAACACGTAAGTCACAAATAAAACTTACCTGAACTCGAGTGACCACGACTCCGCATAACTCGATAGGTTTACTCGTTATATATATAAAATGACATTTTATTTAATATTTAGTAATTGTCGAGAGTTTCTCGTTTTATAACACATTTTTTTATGATAATACTTCCAATAATATTACGCTACTCTCGTAGCCTAATATATATTTAGTCGTATTATTTATAATATGACTCGTGATTTTTTATTATTATTAATATACGCATTTATACAATTATATATCTGTTATTCACGTCTATATATTTATATAAACGTTTATATTACCAATAACTATTATTACGAGTTTTATAATTTATGTTTTAATTGTAAATAGATATCGAGTCATACGAAATGGTCACATGTCCGAGTCATGACTCTCGGCTCATTGTCCAAGTCCAAAGTAATAAGCAATAGTCATAAAAATCAATACATCTCCGTCCAACACAATCCCAATCCACGTGCTACAACAATAGGGTCCGACTACGGCACCCGACTAACCTATCTCCGTCAATCTAAGTGACCGTCTCACAATCGGTCCCCCAATAACACATTTCGTCAACACTTCTCAATACCAATATCCAATATCCAATGTCGAGACCAAACATGGTCTCGACCCACATGTATCCGGCCAAGAAATAAAATAAACAACCAACCAATTACAAAACCAAGTTACACTCAAGAAACAATACACTCAAGGTCACACTCAGGTTGGTTTACCAAGCCAAACCCGAGTCTACATGACTCGACTGAGTCGCGGTAAACACCACGAGCATAGAGGGGTTCGAACCAAGTACCAAGGGTCACAAAAAATGGCTCCAAGGAGCACTCCATAATGCCAATTCGACCATGAGGGTCTCGGCAAGAACAACAATAACACGGCTTCGAGCCGCGACTCCCATGAGTCGAACCAAGCATACCAACGAGAGCAAGAATTCAAGAGCCAAAACCACGGCTCATAATAACAAGAAATCGAGCACCATGGCTCGAGTCAATATCCAAGCCGTGAGTCATGGACTCACGGTTCGAACCAAACCCACCAAATAACAACCCGGATACCAAACCTTTTAATAACAATGAGTTTCCAACAAAAACCCATAAGTATTTCCGTTTTTAAGTGAAAACCCATTCGGATCTTAAACCCATCGTGACCAAGGGTCACGTTTTAACAAAAATGCGAGTCACACTCGCCTCACCTTCGATCAAATAAGCTCCAAACCGTAAAACCCTTCGATAATAACCGATTGGTGGTGAAATATGGTGATGATTCGTGATGAAAATGATGTTATAGGCGCGTGTTGGAGTGGATCTAAAAGATTAGATGGTGGAGATCACGAAAATGGTGGTGGTTTGTAGTGGTGGCCGGCGGTGTGATGGTTATGGCCGGAAAATATGGCGGCGGCTAGGGTTGAGGGAGAAGAGAGAATGAGAGAGAGATAAGTGAGTGAGGGTGTTGTGTTGTGTGAGAAAAAACGGACCACAAGGACCAATTTTGTGGTTCACTCTTTTTAATTTTTTTTTTTATTTTTTTGTAAAGTTTATAAATAATAATTATAGTAATAATAGTAATTTTAATATTACTAGTTGTGTTGAGTGGGTAAAGTGGGTAAATGTAAAACAAACGGCCCGAAACCCGAAATCATTTCAAACTTCAATATCTCCCGAAAAACATCCCGTAAATAATTAAATATCGTCGGACTCGTAAAACGAATCATAAAATTTCCCGTTAGGTAAACCTAGTGTCGGAGTCAACGTAGTACCAGTGAGAATTTTAAAAACATACATCATCACGTAAATTCCATAATGAATTATTAAAATAATTCACGAATTCCATAACGTCATAAAATATAATTATCCATAAAATTGGTCTTACAAGTTCGTTGTGAATAAAAATTCCAAATAAAAATTATAAACGAACTTTAACGTAATGCGGGTTTTCAAAATAGCTCCCTAAATTGCCGGTTGTCACATTTGTTAATTACATTCCTTTATAAATCCATTACATTTAACCAAACAGATCCCAAGTTCATAACCACTTAAAATTCATTATAGGGAGTCTCGGTTAGTACTTTAGTTAGGGGTATGCACGGTTCGGTTTGAGTCGATTTTTGGCTAAAACCGAAATCGAACCGAAATGTTCGGTTTTTATAGAACCAAAAACCGAAGCCGTTGGGTTTTTGGGGGTTCGGTTTCTTCGGTTTATTATCGGTTTTTAACCGTTTATAATTGGGCATGGCAAACTTATACCAACAAACTTGTACTAATAGAAAATTGGTTACTATTGTTATTGTTATTGTTATTATTATTATTATTATTATTATTATTATTATTATTATTATTATAAGCATAATAATGTTTATTGCATAATTCTACAACTACACACATATAGATGAGACACATATACATGTGAGTGAACATACACATAGTATGATCATTGTCATATATTTATTGATATATTCTCAAGTAGCACACGACACGATAAACACACATATAAACATAAACGTTAAGATAAATATATTATAAATCCACCCACAAAATGAATATGAATTTATAAATTTGATTTACTTAGCTATTTATTCATATTATATTACTCCCTCCGTCTCAAAATTATTGTCTTCTATTGACTTTTTCGGTCTTTCTTTCTCAACTTTGACTATAAATATTTTTGTTTGTGTTATACAATACTTAATGAAAATTATACCAATAAAAATACATTTTAAACTCAATCCGTTCATATATTTTGTATCAAGTATTATGTAATATAAATAAAAATACTTAAAATCAAAGTTTAAAAGTAAAGACCAAAAAAGTTAATAGGGGATAATAATTTTGGGACGGAGGGAGTAGTATATATTATTATATAATAAAATCAATTTGGTTCGGTTTTTACTATTTGGTTTTTGGACGAAAACCGAATCCGAACCACATATTTTGGTTTTTGAAAAATTAAAAACCAAATCATCGGTTTTTAGTTTTGGTCGTTTTTTTTCGGTTTTCGGTTTGGTTTCGGTTTTTTCAATTTTGTTTGCTCACCCTTAATTTTAGTCCTAAAAATACGTATGTGATTCGGTTAGTATTTTAGTTCTGAAAATACGAGTGTGAAAGGTTGGTTCTACCTCGATAAGAACTCGATATTTAGCTTAGTGTCGGAAAATATAATAAGCGACCTTGTACGATTTTCTCACCCTGAAGGGAGCTTGTTGACATAGTGAAGTGAAATCTCGAGTTAGGTACTTAGGGAGTTGAGTAGGGCAAAGATGAGTTTTGTTACTAAACCACTATAAATTTTCATATTGTGGTTTGATCTTTCCATCTCTTACTTATCTTGCATTTTACTTATTATATTGTTTATTGTCTTGCATTTACGTTTATTGCATATCACATACTCGAATCGAAAAGTTTTGAAACGTTAACTTTAAAACGGTAAAACTATTCAAATCCTTCTAGTTTTTCACAAAATAAAATGTAAACCACAACAAAACCAAATAGATCAATTAGAGCTCAGTTCTCACAACAAAACCATAGAAAATGTAAACCACAAACACTTCCCCATCAAATTTATTACTAGAAGACCAAAACCAAATTAAAAAACCTCATCAAAATAAAAAAACACCATATTTCACAAGAACCATACAAAAGTTTTAAATAAGAAACATAATTTCTTTTGTTAGTTTAAATTCAAATTTCTAATTTAACTCTGTTTTTTTTCTTCGGTTAGTAATAACCATTCAAAACTTCAAAATTAAAGCAAACACCCATATTTTTCAACATGGTAACAAATCTGAGAGAGAAAAAAAAAAGGGAGCAGGTATAGGTGGTGACAACGAGTATAAGTGGCGGCAGCGGGTATAAGGTAGATGGTTTCAGATCTGAAAGAAAAAAAAAGGGAGATTTTTTGGGTGCATTTAGTTACATAAAAAATCTTAACTTTCCTTTTTTGTATTTGTATAAAAGGAAGGGATTTAATTTTCCACAAAATATATAAAACATGTTTATATGACATTGTTTTTTATTCTCAAGAAAATGAGGGGGTTACAAGGGAAACAAGACTTGTAGTTTCCCTTGTTAAAGTAGGAAATGCAAATTTTCGTTTTTTTTGTTTTTTACAAAACATTTTGTGAAAAAAATGGTGTTGCCTTTCAACTAAATGCACTCTTTATGTTTGTGTTTGTGGTGTTGTGTTTATGTGTTGGTTGTATGTTTTGAAGATTGGTACGAAGATAAATATGAAATTGGATTTTTTTCTTGGTGGTAGGTGAAGAGAGATAAATGAGATTGTGAGTGAAAAAGTATGGGGTGTGTTTGGTAAAAGTAGCTGTTAGCAGTAGCTATAGCTCATATCTTCTTAAATAAGTATTGGAAAAATGAGCATTCTTAAAAAATAGCAAAGCTCACCGCTCTTTTGCCAAACAAACAATAAAAATCAAAAAGCTCATTGCTCACCACTCATCGTCCCAAAAAACTCCAAAAAACTCCACGTCAAACATAGCCATGGTGTCACTGTGCTAATATGTTGCGAGGGATATGCTTTTTTTTTTTTTTTTTTTTTTTTTTTTTTTTTTTAAATAAAATATGTAAAAGAAACATATACACGCACATTTAACAGTTAATATATTTCAAACTAAAGGTATTAGTAAAAATGGACTAAACTTGTTATGGGTCATCGGACTTTGGAGCGGATCCGATTCTTTTTAAAAAGAGAAAATCTTGAGATTAGACCAGTCGCTCAACTTTTATACCTTTTCTAGACAAAAAAAAGTGCTCTTCTCAAACTAGACCGAGCGACTTGTGACTTTTTTACTTTTCATAAGAAGTTACCAAGTGGCACAAAAAAGTTGAGCCATGTCCTTTTTTATACCGTATGTGTAAGCTATAAAGGCATGTACTTTTTGAGCAACCTACATTAAGCGACTGTTTATACTTTGAGCGACATTTTTTATTTTGTTATTTTCGAGTACAAAAGTCAAACTTCATATAATATTTTTTTAATCATTTTTCTTTTTTCCACTAATCTTTTACACCATGAAACACACACACTAACGACTCATTTCCACTAATTCTTTCTTCCTTCTCTTTACAAACCAAAGACAAACACAACCTCCACCGCTGTCCATCTCTACCACCAACTCTGGCCGAGAACCATCCCCATCACCATCCATTATAACCACCGATCACCAACAATATGTCATAATAACCATCACCCATGATATCACCGCCACCTCTGGCATCATCTGCGCCACCACCTCTGCCATTATCTCCGGTGCCAACTCCTCCCTCGTCTACCAGCATCACAGTTGCCACATTTGTTTTCTTTATTCATTTGATATTTTCATTTTTTTTATTTAGGGTTTAGAAGATGAGGTTGTATTTGATTTGAAGGAACCACCACCACCGCCACCGCTCCAAATCACCACCATTTCCAGCCACTGCCGCCTGCCACCATCACTGCCAATCTCTCTTTTTTTTTTTTTTTTTTTTTTTTTTTTTTTTTTATTGTAGATTCGGGTCTTCATGCTTCGTTATGTGTAGATCTGTATGTATGCGTTTAGTTACGTGTAGATCCGTGTGTATTTAGGATGGGTATGTTGAGATAATAAGGAAAATGTAGAACCGTAGAGGGGGTGAATACGGTTTTTTCGGCCTTTTAGAACGTTTAAAAACTTTAAGCCACGAAGACAACCAAGTGGTCTAAGTAGGAACAACCACAAACACAATCACAAGTATACAAAGCTAGTAAAGAACACCACGATATATACTGGTTCAGGATGAGGGGGGTTTATACCATCCGTATGTCCAGTTGCGAATCCACGACATGATACTATTCACTAGTATAATCCTTTCGGTGGACTACAAACTGTTACAATTCACTCCACCGATATTCGCCAATATCGATGCTCACAAAGAAGGAGTTACTCCCACGGTATACCGCCCTCGGAAACCACCCTATAGAATCTCGTTATTCGACTTCACCTAAGGGTCACCAAAACCACTACCAAGACTTTCCACCGGAAGTATCAAATTTGAATGATATAGGCTTGGTCACCAAGACACAAGACTTGCCTTAAAACCAATTTGAATGAATAAGAGTTTGTTCAACCAAACCCTAACCTAACATAGAGACTCGATTGTAATAGAAAGGGTATGGATAAGAAGACCATCGACGCAATTGCAAGAGTGGATTAAGTTCTTATGATTCTTCCCTTGCAAAGAGATGTGTTCTTTCAAAGATGTTAGAGTGAGAATTAAGAACACAACATTAGATATAGAGAGATTTGAGAGTATTTAGAGAGAAAGAATAATGGCAATGGGCAAGGAATAAAAGAGGCAAGGGGGTATTTATAGGCCAAGACCCAACTCTGGGAAAAATTTACCGAGGTCGGTGCGTCACCCGCACGTCAACGCGCGGGCAGCGCGCCAGGACTCTGTCTCAAGTTTTCCCAAAACTTGGGTGTTGGACCTTGTAAATACCTATCCTTGCTAAACCCCAAATTGTACTTCACACTAAACCTTAACATTAATCAATCTAAGGTTTACCAACTCAAATAGCCAATTTGGAAAATGTTTTGTGAAGTGTTTATAAGAAAACCAAATACCAAGGGTAGAAGAGTAGAAAGGGTAATTTGGTAGGGGTAGAAATGGTATTCCTCAAGTGGCATAGAAAAGAGAGAAAGAATATGCCAAGGTATATTCCATCCTTGGGGGGGAAAGAATATGATGGATGGTTGAGATGGTTTTGTTTGAATTGGATGGTGGAGATCAAAGGGAGCCTCTTTTGAATTTCAAACTATTTGTCATGTGGGAAATATGGAGGGTTGAGATGTGTTTATTTGAAATAGATGGCTAGGATCAAAGGGAGCCTATGTTTGGATTAAGAAGGGATATTCCAAAGGAATATGCTTTGCTTGGGGGGAAAAGGGTGAATCAATGGTTGAGATGGTTTTGGTTTGAAATGGATGGCTTGGATTAAACACATGTGATGGAATAGAGAGGAGGGTGAGTGAATGGTTGAGATGTGTTGTAAGAGGATGGATGGTTGAAATGAAGAGTGTGTAAGAGTGTGTAAGGGAATATGTAAGAGTGTAAGAGATTGTGTAAGAGAATATATGAATTGGATATGGTAAGATATGGTGAGTTGGCTAGTGTGTGTAGAGAAGAGATGGTTGTGAGAGTAGTGTGTGTATTTTGAAATCAAGTGTGTGTACACAAGGTGTATAAGTGTGTGTATAAAGATTGTATATGGAGAGGGAATATTGTGTGTGGGAGTATAGGGGACAAGAGGTACACATTGTAAAAGAGTGTAAGGGAATGTTGTAAGAGAATGTTGGAGAGGGATATTTAGGAAGGATTGTGGGAGATTTGGTTTTGTTGTCTTTTGTAAAATGAGATTAAGAGGAAGATTAAGAAATAATCTAATTTTCATTAAGAAGAAAAAGTTTAGACAATTAAGATTATGAGTTGAGAAAATCATAGGTTACTTATAAGTTCAAGTAACACAACGTCGAGAATCCATAGTTTCATATCTCGTGACTTTTCACGACTCGACGTTCTCAACTAATACCTTGGTTCAAACAAGTTAAGTGCTTTGACTAGATGTAAAGCATAACCCAAGCGGGAAAGGATGCGTTTACGCAAAGAGACCTTGAACTTAGTTTGACCAATAAGGGAGTAAACCCGTTACGTAATTAGATAAGACGTAAGCACGGGATGTGAGCATATGGATACTTTCACATGATGTTACGTGAAGTATATAACCTCCCTAAGTTTAGAAAAGCCTTGGCTAGAGGCGATAGTTAGAAAACATGAGTTGACGTTTTCCCGTAAATGGGTGCTTTAAAAGTTGGATATCTCTAATCCCAAAACACGTTTCGAGTGTTCACAATTAAGCACATAACATATTCATACCTGTATTGAAAGATCCACATTTGTCGGGTAAGGGGAAAACCGACTTTGAAAATTCGCCCGGAGCAATACAGACTCCTGGCGCGTCAACCGTGCGTTGTCGCGCGGACAGCGCGCCAGCAGCAGCTATTGGCTCCGGCGATTTTAGGCTACCGTTTGTTATTTTATGTGTTCCAAAGGTTTATTTGTCATCACCAAAACATTAGGAGATCTTGATCATGTTGCCTCAACAGAAAAATTAAAGAAACGGTTGGTATTAGTTTGTTTGGGTGTGGTTGATGAAGATGTTTATGGGAAATGATCTGGTGGCACTCTGGGTGTCGGTGGAGGTTTGGTTGTGGTTGTTTTCGTGGTGGTAGTGTGGGTGGCGGTGGTGTGAAAGTGTTTATAAAGATGGAGATTAATGATAAGGAAGTGGAAGTTTTTTATTTTTATTTATTTATTTATTTTTAATATAATCTGGAAAATGTAGATGATGATTGGATTGTTTTTTGGTTGTTTTGTTTTGTGGAGAAGATGATTACATAAAGAATAAAAAATTAATATTTGATGTTTGACTTTTGTACTCGAAAATGTTAAAATAAAAAGTCGCAAAAAAAAGTACAAATAAACGCTTAACTTAGGTCGCTAAAAAAGGACACGCCTTTATAGCTTACACATGCAGAAAAGGTACATGCCACTTGGCGACCTCTTATTAAACGTAAAAAAGTCGCAAGTCGCTCGGTCTAGTTTGGGAAGAACACTTTTTTTTTTTGTATAGAAAAGATATAAAAGTTGAGTGGCTTGTCTAATTTCAGATTTTTTTTTTTTTTTCTTTTAAAAAATGGTGTTTGATTGGAGAAGAGATAGAAATGAGAATGTGAGTGAAAAAGATAAAGATATGGTTTTAGGGGTTTATTTTTTTGTCTTAGCTAAGGTTCATGTAGGTCCAGGAGCTGTTAATTGATCTGAATGGGGAAGGGTTTATATTTTATCTCTTGTAGACTAAGATGAAACAAAGGAAAAAATGGGCACCATTTAAAAAAAAAAAAAACAATATTAAATAACTTGGTGGGTCTATATCCTTCCTCACATGAAAAAAGAAACAGCTCCTAAGTGCTACGTCGACTGTAGTAGTATGTTATAAGGGATATGATTATTTATTTATTATTATTTTTTAAATAATAGTACAATATATAAAAGACACATATGCCCTCACATTTAATAGTTAGTATATTTCAAACTGATGGTGTTACTAAATGGACCAAACCTGTTACGGGTCATCAGACTTAGGTACTATTTGTTTTTTAAGAGATTTTTGGTCTGAATCTGAATACTACATCTGAATGTTAAGAGTTGGTAAAAATGTATGAATTTGAATCATATAACATTTTTTTTTTCTAAAACGTCTGATCACTTCAAATAATTGTTTTTATCATAATAAATATTTAAAAGCCGTAATTTATTCATTCTGGTAGTTACCTATTTGTTTGATTTACATGTATGAGGGCAAAATGTGTGCATTTACAAACCTCAAAAAGTTATCAATTTCTTTTTGATTGCTAGTATGTAAAATAGAATTAAAAAAACAAACCCAAAGATGTTGAGTAGCAAATGACGGCTACAAAAAGAAATAAGAAATTAAATATAATCTTTAAATCACCAAATTAATGATGAACCAAACAAGGATTCAAGATTTTGGAGATGCAAGTGACATGTCAATGACCACAAAAATCTACTAAAATCAATGTTGAAAGTTGAAACCATTAATATTTGGGGAAGAACATTGACTCAAAGATGTTGAGTAGCAAATCCAGATAGAGCACTAGATCAAGACCATGGAGTAGCAAATCAAGATGTTGGAACAACTGGTTAATTTTTTTGTTATCCTTTGTGTGATCTATCAGAGGTATATAAGAGGTTATCTAACCTCTAAAAAAGAGGTCATTCAGACAATTTAGCTACTGAACTCTGAAAAAAAACAAACAAACACAATGGAGAAAAGTCTGACCGAATCAGACATAAGAGGTTGATCAGACTTTTTTTTTTTTTTTGGAAAACAAACAACACCTAGAAGTGGATCCGATACTTCTAAAAAAAATGGACTGAAAATGGAATACCACTAAACCACAAGGACCAAAAATATAATTAACCCAAAAAGAATAATAATAAAAGAAAAAAAAGGTTATATATCGACACAAAACTCCATTATTTATTCTTCTTCCTGCCCTAGCTAGGTTTTTTTACATCGTCAGCATCCTTCGATTCAGAATCATGTACGGATCCAGAGGGTAAGTTCTCTCAACAAATTTAATTATTCTTAAATAAATTAATTAATTTAAGCTCCGTTGATTATGTGCAAATTTCGCTTTTTAATTAATTGACTGATTGAATACCTGCTTTCTACTTGTGTTTAATTAATATATATGATTGGAATAAGAAATTAACGGGCGATTGTTTTTTAAAGATTTGATATTTGTTTTTCGCCTTTTGTCTAATTGGTCAGCTAATTGGTTTAAGGGGATGTTTGGATTAGCTTATTTTGTCGCCTTATGGGCTTATTTGATATTGTGAAAGTTTGTAAGAACACTTTTTTCCAGCTTATGAGCTTATTAGGTTAAGATTTTTGGACTTGAATAAGCTATAAGCTCATAAGCTAAAAAGGTAAGCTTATAAGGTTTTTTGAATTTAGATAAGCCCATTGGAAGACAAAATAAGGTAAATCAAACACCCCCTAAGATGGTTTATATCATCTAGACTAATAATGTTGAAGCTCATCGTTGGAATTGCCACTTAGGATTCTCGCAAAAATAACGTAAACAATTATATACTAGATACCCAGAAGTGTGTTTCATTTTCTGTTAAGAGTGATACGTCTTTTTTTCACTTGCACACTGAGAACGTGCCAGTCGTATGAGAAACTAACGTAAACAATTATACATTCCTGACCAACTATTACATTGCTCTTGACTGGAGTACAAAGTGGGCTAAACTACTATAGTCCAGTTATCTTTGGGTGATGCATTGTTGTGCATGGAAATTATTGAAGAATGTCATTGTGTGAGTCACTTTCGAAAATGTATAAGAACACAAACAAGCATCTTTGGTCTCTGTTAATTGTTATTTCTCTCACCTATGATGCTTAGTGTACTAGGTGTATAAACGTCATTTCTTTGGTATTTTAATAATTTACTTGGATTAGGTTTAGTTGACACACCAGAGTTACGTTAACCCTCTTGCTACATTTATCTCATATTTGTTGGAACTATAATGTATTTTGTTTATTAGAACATATGAATCAACCTTTTTAAATGAACCTGTGCCCTGGACATCCATGCCTGAAGTTATTCTCGATCTATAGGAAACACGGATCTGCTTTATGATGTTGTTAGATGCCTTTATTGTTTTTTGTTGCTATGTGCTTTTAATTTGATGAAAAATGATAATTGTGATGAATTAAAATACTATGTGGATGATATGTGATTAACAAGGACTAAACTTCAACAGTGTTTCCATAATTACTAAGGAACTAAAAAAGTTAGTTTTAGGAAAACATGGGTTGGGTCTGGTTTTATTAACAAGGTTGAGTGGGGACTTTTTTCTTTGGGTATAATAATTGAAGGGCAATGTATGGGAGCGGGGGGTATTCAGATGGGTACGAGATCGGCTCAAAGAGACCAAGAATGACGGAATCCAATCCCTACTTC
Source organism: Artemisia argyi (assembly GCA_030686995.1). Classification (NCBI taxonomy): domain Eukaryota; kingdom Viridiplantae; phylum Streptophyta; class Magnoliopsida; order Asterales; family Asteraceae; genus Artemisia; species Artemisia argyi. The sequence goes on along the minus strand of CM060709.1, from coordinate 220,796,199 downwards.
GCAGTGAGCAGCGGTTCAAGTGGCTACCCTCCATACGACTACAACGCTGGATATCAGCATTCATCTTCAACATTTCCTGTGGTTCGTCTTCGTGGCCTGCCATTTAACTGCACAGATGTAGACATCTTCAAGTTTTTCACAGGGCTCGAGATAGTTGACATGCTGTTGGTCAACAAGAGTGGTCGGTTTACTGGTGAAGCTTTTGTGGTCTTTTCACGACCCATGCAGGCTGATCTTGCTATACAAAAAGACCACCAAAATATGGGGAGGAGGTATGTTGAAGTTTTCAAGTGCAAGAAACAGGACTACTATAATGCTGTGGCCGCTGAGGTCAAATATGATGGCATCTATGATAACGGCCGTGGAAGTCCACCTCCATCTCGGTCCAAGAAAGTTATAGATAAAGATCAGCTTGAGTATACCGAGATACTGAAATTAAGAGGGCTTCCATTTGCGGTCACGAAACCTGAGATTGTTGAGTTTTTTAATGATTTCAATATTGCAGAGGACAAAGTACACATTGCTTGCAGGCCAGATGGGAAGGCAACAGGAGAGGCTTATGTGACGTTTCAATCATCTGAGGTTGCCAAGCAGGCCATGGCAAAAGACAAGAAGATGATCGGGTCACGTTATGTGGAGTTGTTCCCTTCAACTCATGATGAAGCCAGGCGAGCTGAGTCTAGATCTAGACAGTAATAATAACAAGTTTCTGGTTTCATGTGGAGCTGTGTTAGCTGCACAATTGGTGTCTGTACTAGATTTTGCCTGTGCTATTTTTGTTTTCGGTTTTGTTGATTATGTTTGTCATACATTGATAGTAATCACATATTATGGTGTATTTGCTAGTTGCTAGATATTAATCTTCCTTTATTACCGAGCAACATTATGTATCTGATTGTTTAGTTCATGCACCCTTCTGCTTTCACAGGTATTGGTTGATATCTTTTTTGTTTCTTTTAGTATCGTAGCTCTTATGTTACAGAAGTATTTTTAATTATTATGATTTAATTCGGGTATTGTTTTCTGGTTTTATGACCAGGTTAAAATGTTATATTGTTGTCAACCAATAAGTTTATACGCTATACTGTACTATGTTAGACATGATTCTGATGAAGGGTTGATAAATAAAACCATGTCTTGAAATCCAGTTATATAAAATATCGTGTTATTTTGGCTTATTTATTTATTTATTTTGGTAAGGAAAATAAAACTAAATTGTGATTCCTTTTTAGCTGTGATGTCCGATGTGTGACTGAGTATATCCATAAAATCTTAGTACGATTTTTCTGATTCTCAATAAGAACGCAAATTAACCAGATTTTCTCTTACATGTATGGATGCTTAGTAAATCCTTTGTTTGCCTGGCGAAGAAAAGTTGAACCTGAATTAGGCACAACATTATGCTCAGATGTACGATGGTTAGACCCACACAGAGACCCAAACAATTCTGAACTAATTTGTGATAAAAATAACAAAACCAACTACCGAACAATGGACTCTGAAAAACAGAAAAGTGTGATGTTATATGTATCCATTTCAGCTTTTTACGGAGATGACCTAATGATGATTTCAGAGTTTGGAAGATGATACATTTTTTTCTTTTCTTTTTAAACGACATTTCTTTTCACACCAACACCACTTATATATTTATCACACACGTCTCTAACAAGACTTGAACCCACAACCTTTTGATTGGTGGGCAACTCACATATACCGGGGCAAATATGGTGATACAACATAAATAATTGCAGGAAGAATGCAGACCCAAAACTGCCTTTTATTGGTTTTTATTATGCACACAACTCAACCGCAAGTTATCCTACATTTCTAATTTCTATTTCATCAACACAGACAATTGCTCTAAAGTAAATGCTGATACTGTCCTTCCACCACAAGAGAGGCATAACATGATGCATACAAACCAGTTTAACAAGATTATTTGCTTTTCTGACTCCGCTTGCAAATCAAATTATGCGTTTGCAAGACCGTAATTTCAATAAGCAAGTCTCAACTTCTTTTTCATAATGTGTTCTTTTCCTTTTTAAGACGTGTATAATCACTTTATTCAAACTAGTCAGGCACTCGCGCGTTGCGGCGAAGGATACCTGTGTAATTAAATTTCCCCGCGATCAAGTGTTTTCACGTTACACATATTTTGTGATAATAGCTTTTATCGACGTGTTACTAAAATATTTCATGGTGATGAATATATTAAGAAGACTTATTTATAATTCATTATGTGTAATACAAGTGTATGACTAGCAAAGATTATGTGGTGAGGTTAAAATTAGGAACCTATATATAAATATGACATGTTTGCTGTCAAACTTTCACTGATAATCAAAAGCAGTTTGGTTTTGAATGATAATCAAGTCATTTTATTATATTTTACCAGGGTAAAAAAATCCTTTTTACTAAAATAAAAAAAAGTCATTTTATTACGTTAAATTTTCAACAATGTGGTTCGCTTTTTATGTGTAGTATCAATGGTCTTCCAAACACTATTTTCGTATGGGGACATCAAAAATCGGTGTAACCTACTCCATGTAATACCAAACCTCATTTGAGCCGCACTAACACTCAAAACTGGACCCACTAAAACAAACTAAAAACACACACACATACCACACATTCACACACTATAAAGCATCGTCATCTAAATGATGTTGCCAGTAGCTTTGACTATGACACTAAAAGTAGAGTATCTAATGACATTCAATGTCATCCAATAATAATTACCGAATATGAACAATACTGAATATGACATTATGATGTCGTGCTCTTATAATCATTCCCAAAATATAACATATTTACATAAAATGACCATAAATTTGGTAGCAGTCCCTTTAACTTTATCTTCGGATAAGGGTGTGACTTTTTATATATCTTACTCCAGCGAGATTGAGTATTGTTGTTATAAAAGGCCATAAAGGCATAAACCATCAAACAACAATCTATAGGGACAGTTTATGCAAATCCGCTCAAAGTAACAAACTTTGACCCAATATTTGACTAAAAAACAAAACCAACAAAACCCCCCCACACACACAAACCACCATAACAAACCACCATGACGACGGAAACCATACCACCGTACCCACCGATCGAACCATCGCACTTCGACCTAATCGTCATCGGCACCGGCCTCCCCTCCTCCATCATCTCCGCCGCCGCCTCCACCGCCGCAAAATCCGTCCTCCATCTCGACCCAAACCCCTTCTACGGATCCCACTTCTCTTCCTTATCTCTCCATGACGTCACCTCCTTCCTCACCAATGCTGACGTCACCATCTACTCTGATGTGGAGATTAAGTGTTATGATGAGAGTGTTCTAGAATGTTCTAGAAAGTTTAGTTTAGATGTATCAGGGCCTAGGGTTTTATTTTGTGCAGATGAGTGTGTGAATTTGTTGTTGAAATCAGGTGGTAATCAGTACGTTGAGTTTAAGAATATTGAAGCGAGTTTTGTTGCGGGGGAGAGTGGGGAGTTGGTGAGTGTGCCGGATTCGAAGAGCGCGGTTTTTAAAGATAGGACGTTGAAGTTTAGTGAGAAGAATCAGTTGAATAGTTTTTTTAAGATGGTGCAGGGGCATTTGAGCGGTGAGGTGAGGATCGAGGATGAGGATTTGGAGAGGTCGTTTGTGGCGTTTTTGGATAAGATGAAGTTGCCGCCTAAGATTAAGTCGTAATGTTTCTTGCCCTTTTTCTGTGTCTTGTACATTTGTTGTTTTAATGTTGGATGTTTGGTACTTTGGTAGTATAGAGTAGATTAGTTAACTGATACGCGGTAACGTACCATTGAATAAGGTTGAAATCTTTTAGAATTGCGTATAGCGACTTTTTATGCAGAGTAGTTGGTGAGCTGTATATAATGTTACCTATAGGTTAAGTAACGTGGTTCATTTCGTGGTGATGATTGAAACTTTGTAGATTTTAGGGTTTTTTAGCTTCAAATTGGGTTGAATGATAAGAATGTCGGTGTGAGTCCATCGAAAGCACAATGCAACTTTTCTCATAAGATTTGTTATTGTTTAAATGGGATGATTTCCTATTATGCAGTGAATTGGACATTTTAGTATGGAAAATTATGAATGTAACTTCACTGTAATTGTAAATTGCTGCAAATGATATAATGTTTTACTGTATATGTATCGGATAGTTATATGTGTTCGGGTGAAAAGCTCAAGTTACTAATTTTCTCTCTTTGTAGGATCATTCTCTATGCTATAGCGATGGTTGATTATGACCAAGATGCTGGAGATTCCTGTAAATATATACTCAAGACAAGAGACGGGATAGATCATTTAGCTCTTTACCACTCATCAGTTGGCAGGTTTATTTTTTTATTCTGCTTGTTTTGTAGTTTATTATTACTGTCTAGTAACCTGACATTTGCGATAAGTATCATTCTTCGATAAAGATTGCATGACCTTCATCATTGGCAATCTTATATGAGGGTGATATACTGATATAAATGAAATATTATGGTAGAAAAAATTAATTTGTGTGTAGGTTTTGTCAGTTCAGTTCTATTTTAATTTGTCACAGGTATGGCCTTGCATGAATTGTACCATTATTTGTTTACTGTTATCTTTATTATGGTCTCTTAACTTCTAAAACGTAAACATTTTAGTATCCGAACTATTCAAGCTTCTATCATCTAAATTGTATTTGGCGATTACAAAATTATGAACCTTATGGTGATCATCTACTACTTTCCCTGAACATATGATGTGCTGTATATGGCTATCTAGGTTTCCTACTGCACTTGGTGCATTGCTCTACCCCCTTTACGGCCAAGGAGAACTGCCACAAGCCTTTTGCCGCCGTGCTGCTGTCAAAGGGTGTCTTTATGTAAGTCCTGTCATATTGGCTTACTGGTGGTACTATTTGCACTTGCTTTAATTACACTTGATTTTTTTTTTGCTATTGTTTATTTTCCAGGTTTTGAGAATGCCAGTGATATCTGTACTTCTGAATGAGGTTTGTTAACATAAATCTTTTTCTATCACCACTATGCTGTATTTATTCATAATTGGTTCATCATTATTTTGCAGGATAGTGGGGCTTATAAAGGTGTCAAATTGGTTTCTGGGCAAGAAATAACCAGTGATAAGCTGGTAATGGATCCATCAATTACCATCACACCATCACCCGTTAATCCTCCTTCAGAAGACGTTTCGAACGTCTTTAAAGTTGGAGGTGTCCGTGGCAAGGTGGCACGGGGAATTTGCATCACAAAGAGCTCTTTAAAGCCCAATATTTCCAGTTGTTTGGTCATATATCCTCCTAGATGTAAGATTGCTGCTGAACAGTTATTTTAAACTTATTGAAACTTTATAGTTGCTTTCTGACACTGGTCTCTCTTTAGCTCTGTACCCTGATCAGGCTACATCAATTCGGGTTCTACAACTTGGGAGCAATATAGCTGTTTGTCCTCCCGGCATGTAAGCTCCATATTTGTATGTTTTTTCTTTTGATATGTTACTGGATTGGTATTCTATAAATGACTGCGTAAGACTATTCATCTGATATAGTGCCATACTGGTGGATACTTTGACTCATTTACTTATGAATGGGTCTATTTGGGTTATGTTTTTATCTCTATTGGGTCAAATGTGTACATTAAAAGATAGCTTATAAAGGAATGGGTCAGACACGTCGATCAAAAGTGTATTTTTAATGCATAAAAAAAGTCCACCTGATCCGAATCATACAATCGATACATGTGTTGATCTGACCCACCCATTTAGCCACCTATAACGTTTTGTATTGAATAATATGTTTGGTTGGCACAGCTAACATATCTTAATTTACTTTACGTTTCAGGTTTGTTGTCTATTTTTCAGCTTTATGTGATGATGCTCTTGAAGGACAAAAATCTTTGCATGCGGCAATGGACAGTCTTTTTTCAGTACACACCTTAGACACAGCTGATAGCAGTTCTACTGATCAAGCTGACAGTGCAGAGGTGAAGGACAGTACAGAAGTGAAGCCCACTTTGCTATGGAGTGCAGTGTATATACAGGATCTGATTGAGGTGTGATTTTCTTGTTAATCGCACCAACCTGTAGCAACAAAAAGAATCACAATTTCCAACAGAAAACTTTTACATCTTTATGTTATGCGGTTCAACTGCCTTCTTTAATCATTTGATCCATAGCTTATCTACCATTTTTTTACTTTCAGGGCTCTATGGGACCTGTGGTTACAACCCCTACACCGGATGGAAATTTGAACTACAATGACCTTATAGGTTCAACTTTAAAGGTACCTTATTTTCCTCAGAATATCTTGGCTTATTTCTTCATATGTGACCTTGAAACGTACTCATTTTGTTTCATGGAACTCTTAAGAAGTCATATGGTCTATTATGTAGTATAGATGTAGAGGCGGAAAATGGGAGGGTGGGGCCGATTTGATAGCGGGTAAATTTTTCGTACATGTTGAACTGGGTCAGACCCATAAATAGTTTTTTAGCTTTTTTTATTGACTTTTAATAAATATTCAATGTTAAATCATTGCAGTATCAATCTAATTTGTTTTAATATAAAGATTTATGAGGTTTACGTTGAATATACTTTGGGCGACTGTGATCCGTTTTCATCTAACATATGGTTTGTTTAGGTTTTTGCTAACTGAAAATGAGCTTCTTCTCACAAGAAAGCCGAAGTAGCTTCTAATTAACATGCTATATGTTCAAATGAAATGATATGCCATGATACTGATTTCATATTTATTCGTGGTGTATGACAGCTCTTTCAGAAGCTGTACCCTGATGACGAGTTCTTCCCAGAAACAATCAACACCGACCCATCGGATAAGCTAGATGATGATAGTGATATTTTGGAATCTTAGTGACAATTGCCTCACTCACGTCGAAATGGCAAAAAAGTAGATACAGAATTTAGAGATGCTTTAGGTAGGGAAAGCATAGAAGGTCGCTTCTGTAATCAACTTTGTACATTGTGGTGTATCAAACTGATAACATAACCCCCTTCTGTGGGTTGGAAATGTGGTTTATGGAACAACTGTTTTGTTACTTGAAATATTTAAAAACAATGTTTCTACTTTTGGATGAACTATGAGCATGAAAGAAACTTATGTTGAGGTTTGTATGGATTTCGTATTATTTATTTATTTATTTATTTTTGGAGAATCCAGTAGTTCTTAATTCGAGGCTAATCACTTGAATATCAGACTGGACAAGATTTGGTTTGTGGTGAGATTGATTTAGTCCTAGCTATCGGTTTTTCTTGGTGTGTTTTTTTTTTTCTGTACAAATGGTTTGATTGCATGTACTTTTAGGATTTGAGATGCGATCCCCTACAAGGGGTGTAAATTTACAAAGTCTAAAAAGGAATCTTGTCCATCCAATTAGTCAAATATTTGACCAAAATTAATCCAACCGCTCTCATTCAAAAAAAAAAAAAAAAAAAAAAAAAAAAAAAAAAGAAAAAAAACCGCGACTTTCCTAAAAAAGGTTAAAACGGTAATTTACCCCACTTCTCTCTTCCCTCAAAACCGCTCTCACTCACTCACAATTTCACGCACAATTTCATTTTCCGATCTAAATCTGGGGAAAATCTCTAAAAAATCGCGATATAAATTTGGGGAAAAATTAGGGTTTCATTTTCCGATCATTTTCTGTTCAAAATGATGAATCCAACTGGTAAGGAATAGATTAAATTGAAAAAATTAAGGTTTCATTCATGTTTTAATTATTTTTTTTTAAACTAATCCAACTGCATGTGTAATTTTTAGAAAAAAAATGAACAAATGTATTTGCTTTTAAAAAATATGCATTTTATTATTATTTTTAATTTTAGATTTTGAAAAAATTAGGGTTTCATTTAGATTTTTTAGAATATAAAATGCATGCATAAAGAATTAGGATTATTTTATTAGTTTATTTATTTATTTATTTATTTTGATAATATGATTTTGATTTATTATTATTTTGTATTTAGAATCTGGAAGAGAAAAGAGCCCAACATTGTCAGAAAAGAGATCGAAACGATTCCAAGACCGGCCAGCTTTTACAGGTTTTTAAAAGTTTTTGGTTCATCAATTATTTTGCCGATTATCGATTGCCGATTATCATTAGTTAGAAGTGTATAATAAATAAAAATGAGGTTCAACAGTTAAAATAGATGAAAAAAGTGTTTATAACTTGATAGAAATATGGTTCATCAGTAGAATAATTGTTAAAATAGATTACAATGAGGTTCATCAGTGATTAGAATAATTATCTGGTTAGATTAGAAGTTGTGGATAAATTTTGTTAAAAATAGATTAAGAATAAGGTTCAGCAGTTAAAATAGATGAAAAAAGTGTTTATAACTTGATAGAAATATGGTTCATCAATAGAATAATTGTTAAAATAGATTACAATGAGGTTCATCAGTGATTAGAATAGTTATCTGGTTAGATTAGAAGTTGTGGATAAATTTTGTTAGAAATAGATTAAGAATAAGGTTCAACAGTTAAAATAAATGAAAAAAGTGTTTATAACTTGTTAAAAATATATTAAGAATATGGTTCATCAGTAGAATAACTTGTTAGAAATAGATTAAAAAAAGGTTCATCAGTGATTAGAATAGTTATCATGGTTAGATTAGAAGTTTTTGATACATTGCTATAACTTGTTAGAAATAGATTAAAAAAAGGTTCAACAGTGATTAGATTAGTTATCATGGTTAGATTAGAAGTTGTGGATACATTGCCATTACTTGTTAGAATGTATTAAAAAGAGGTTCATCAGTGATTACTTGTTATCATTGTATAATTAGTACTAACTTGTTAGAATAAATTGAAAAGAGGTTCATCAGCTGTTATTTAGAATAAGGTTCAGCAGTTAAAAATTATATGAAAAAATTTTTTATAGTTATTTTTCATTGAAAGATTGTTCATCAGTTGTTTTTTTTATTGTATAGGAAAGAAGCCTATGACGTTAACAACCTATTCTCCAAGTGATGACGACTTTGTTGAACACGCGTTTACTAATAAAAGAACTCGGGGTTCATTGAAAGCTGATCAACCACTTCCTAAAAGAACACGGGGTTCATCAAATCCTGAAATCGCTGCTAAATTTTCCAAACCTTCCAAGCCTTCCAAACCTTCCAAACCTTCAAAACCTTCAAAACCATCAGGTTCATCAAAAACTAATAAACCTGTTCTCTCTGAAGACCTTAAGCCTGGATTAAGTCTTCGACAAATTCTCCCACCTAACCTAAAAATTTTTCCAACGGTTCTAATAAAAAAATTTCCCGGTCCATTATATGATACAATTAAGAAAATAACAACGGGCCAAAAAGAGGCAATATCAAGAATGGGTTTTAAATCATT